>APFE030986752.1:162106-190823 GCA_000404065.3 Pinus taeda
ATGTAAAGCAGACTCTAGATGTTTTGAAAAGAGAAAATATTTATGTTAAGCTATCAAAATGTGAATTTGGAAAAACATCTTTGAATTATTTGGGTCATATTGTAGGGGGTGGTGAATTGAATATAGATCCCTCTAAGGTTGTAGTCATTTTAAACTGGCCTAAACCCAAATCTGCTACAGAAGTTAGAAGCTTCCTAGGAGAAACACAGTATTGGAGAAAGTTTATTGCTAACTTTTCCTTGATTGCAGCTCCCTTACATGCTTTAACAGGATTGAACAAGGTGTTTTAGTGGGGAGGCAAACAGCAGAAAGCCTTCGACACCTTAAAATAAAAGATTAGTACAGCACCAATACTAGCACTGCCCGATCTTCAAAGACCATTTGAGATTGAAACAGATGCCAGTGACTATGCCATGGGCATATTATTAATGCAGCACGATGAACCAATATGTTATCATTATGAGACATTTAATTTTTCCATAGTTAATTATCCCACATATGATAAGGAATTGTATGTATTAGTACAAAGTGTGAAAAAGTGAAAACATTATTTAATGGGTAAAGAGACATTTATACATATTGATCATCAACCACTTCAATATTTACACTCACAAACTAAGTTGCAGCAATCAAGACACTATAGGTGGATGGGTTTTCTACAACAATTTCGTCTTCTCATCAGATATAAAAAGGGCATACACAATAAAGTTGCAGATATGTTGTCCAGACCAATCATAAATGCATTCACTATACTTAAGCATACTTCGGTATTGCATGAAAGCTACATTGAATAGTATGCTCAAGATATAGATTTTAAAGATGTATATGCAACTTAAAGTCAAGGCAAACAAGTAGAAGAATTGGATTATCAAGTTAAGGACCAACTCTTGTATCATTTTGGAAAGTTATGCATTCCACAAACTGAAAGAGTAAAGATAATTCGAGAAGCACACACTTCTCTAATATCATGTCACTTTGGTGTAAGTAAGACAGTTACACAGCTACAAAGATTTTGTTATTGGCCAAAAATGAATGAAATCGTTTCTAGATATGTAAGAGGGTGTACCATGTGTGCTGAAAGCAAGCCCAACAATAGAAAACTAGGCTTGTACACTCCCCTACCAGTTCCTTCTCATCCTTGGGAAAGTGTTTTCATGGACTTTGTTGGGGGACTGCCTAAATCTAGAAAGGGTCATGACTATTTATATGTTATTGTGGATAGGTTAAGCAAAATGTGTATGTTAATACCTTCTAACAAATAGATTACAACTGAACAAACAGAAAATTTGTTCTTTCAGCATGTATGGGTTCATTTTGGATTACCCACTTCCATTGTATCTGATCGAGATTCCCGATTTTTTGGGAATTTTTGGTCGAGTCTATGGGAATTGATGGACACCAAACTAAAGAAGAGCACAACCTTTCATCCACAAACAGATGACCAAATAGAAGTGGTCAATAGGACAATGATCCAGTTAGTTATAGGCTATTGCAGCAAGCATCCCAAGCTTTGGGATGAACATTTGTGTTATGTGCAACATGCTTACAACCATGCTAATCATTCTTCTACACAGAGATCTCCTTTTGATACCTGTTTTGGTTTCATACCAAGGTCTCCCTTGGATTTTGTCTCTGGTAAAGACATAGTGGTTGATGAACACAGTGATGTGGACAAGGCAACCAAGTTCATTGAACAAATCCAAGAAATTCACTAGGCAGTACAGGAACAGCTAGAAAAGAGTGAAGCCAAGTACAAGGCAAGGCATGATAAGCATTGGATTGATCATAGTTTCCAAGTTGGTGATCAAGTCTGGTTGTATATCAACAAAGATAGAATGCAAGGTGAAGGTAAGAAATTGAAGGCAATAAGGTATGGACCTTTCCTTGAGAAAATTGGTGAGAATGCTTTTCACCTTGATTTGCTAGCTTACATGCACATCTATTCGGTAGTTAATGGAGAAAGCTTGAGACTATTTGAACCTTCGTTGATTGAAGATCCCAAAGAGCAAAGTCAATTTCATTCTATTGATGATCTGTTACCTGAATATCTCAATGAATTGCAGGAAGATATTGTTCTGGATAGAAAGGTGAGAACTATGCGTAGAGGGGATGTTGAGTACCTCAGGATTGGACTCAAAGGTTAAAAACTGAGCAGTACAAAATGGAAATAAATTAGGTAAGTGAGGAATCTATACCCTCACCTAATTGATGCTTAAAAACCAACTTTTGGTGGTCCAAAAGCTTTTTTAGTGGGAAGGTCATGATCCGAATTGGATCCTAGAACACTCTCTAAGTTTTCATGAACTCTTTAAAAATCATGCCAAAGTTTCAAAGTCTTATAAAGATCAAGCTTATCAGAGATATCCATATGACAATTTCGAATTGTGATCAGCGTGGAGCAACGAGGACCCTCGGTCAAGCGCACAGACCGTCGGCCCATGGTAATGCGCGTTGCCACAAATTAGCAAAACCAGGGGTCGATTCAAGTCGCTAATCACATATCACAGGGAAAACCCCTCAAAGAAGGAAAAGCCCTGAGTGCCCGGACCCGAAATAATTGTAAAATGCAGAAAAATGTCGTTCTGATTCCATCAGAAGCTGGGTCCCACAAAAACCGCCAAAATATCATAAGGGCTTTGAGAAGCAAGTGGTTTCAACCAAGTCCCGCCTGCTGCCACACAATGGGTGCCATGCATCCAGTGAAAGAGAGAGGAAACCGCTAATATCAGACGGGTAAACATCATGTTACTTACCCGCCCAATATGGACGATGACCGTTGGATTTTGAGGCTCCAGATCGACGGTGGAGACGCAATCCGTTGGATGACAGGATTTGATGAGGTTTACAGGCAGAGTTGTATAGGATTTGAAGCCCAACGTGGACGATGCATTGGCAGAAGTTCGTGTTCACGGGCATTCTTGGAGTAACGGAATAAACGGCCATGTCCAAGAGAACTAACACTCATCCATCACAGAATAGGTGGCCACCTCCCTGTGAGGCATTATACAATAAATGATGATGTAGAACAGTATAATTCGAATGGAGAGAGGCAGGGGAACCAAAAAACTGAGAAGCGGAAACGAACAACCAAGAAGCAGATTAGATTTAGCACCACGAACTAACAGAGAGAGAAGTAAGCAGTAAAGCAGTAAGCGAGTTAAGAAAACTAAGAGCAGAGAACAGAGAGAAGAATTCTAGCTGACCTGCGGAAGCAAAGGCAGCATCGAGACAGAGACAAAGAGAGTCAAAGAGTCTGTGTACTCCAGAAAGGGCTTGAGAGGTTCAAGCGAACTCCTTTGTATATGCCTGTCATGTATTGAGTCTCAAATTGGACTCATACCCTTGTGACCAATAGAGGTCGAGATTCAGTAAGGAGAGTCTGTGTACTCCAGAGACTTGGGGGATCCAAGTACAGTATTGTTGATTTATATCTATTGAGTGAGACTCAAATTGAGCTCAATGTTGTAAAAACTTTGCTTTGAAAACATAATAGAGGGGCCACCACTGAAGGCTGGACCAGGAGACGTAGCCCAGGAGTATTGGGTGAACTCCTTATTAAACTTGTTGTGTTTATATGTTTGCTTGTTGTGTTTTCTTTAACTGCTTCAGTGTCTGTGTATTTCACAATCTTATCGATCCATTGCATAAAATAACATAGACACATCCATGCACATGAGTCTATAATACCTTATTTTTTGTCTTAGATCAATTACGGATCACCACCACAAGCTTCGCCTGCTTCAATATGGGCCATACACCATAACCAAGGTCATCATTGACAATGCCTTCGAGCTCAGCATCCCATCATTCCTTGGTTTGCATCGAGTGTTCCATGTAGATCACCTTCGGCTATACTTTCCACCATTGTTGGACAAATCTAGCATCACAGAATAGCTCGCATCAACAAAGCTCAACTCGGACTGCATGGAACAAGCCACAACTGATCAGATCATGGAGACACAGATCAATAAAAATTGCCAATAGAGGATACAGCTATATCGAGTTGTCAAAGAAGTCCAACTCCTTCACCAGTGCAAGTGGTTCACCAGGGACCAGGTTCAACATAAATTCCTCACCTCATGGAGTCTCTGCACACAATGGGGACCAATGCTTCCTAAGGGATGAGGAATGATCTAGGTGGATATTGGTATCCACCCACCTATTCCACCTAGACCCCCCAATCAGTTTCATATGTTTCCTTCTTCATTTTAGCATTTACTATTTTTAGCAGTTTTTCAGGTCCTGAACTTCTGAAGCAGTTTTGACCCCCTATATAGCATATTTTGGGGTTTGCGGCAAGCTTGCAAACATAAGTAGGAGCCTATGGAAAAACCTGTAGTACTCAAAGAAACCTTTCCAACAAGGTATCGTACGTGCCAAACAAAGCTAATATGACCAAGTTATGATCCCAAGAAGTTGGCTGCCCAACTAACCCCAATGGGGCCCACAAACTCTTGGTGTTACATCTCCTAGGTTAGGGTTTTGGTTGTTTAGGGTTTTCTCATGTTTTCCAATAATAAATAGACCCTTGAGCCTCATTGTAACACAATTCAGAGGCATGTAATCACCACATATCTTCTTAGAGATAAGCTACCATCCCCCAAGCTATCTTATTTTCATTATGTTTGTAAGCATCGTTCAGTATTTTTCTATCAATGAAATGAAGTATTTTTCTGCTGCATCTCTGTTTTTATGATTATATATGTAATTTGTTTGATTCTTGTTTAAGTTCAGATCAGAAGTGTCAGATGGAGGTGAACAAAGTGTTTGGGAAACATAGTGCAGAGAAAAGGAAGGAGATTTGACTTGTGCTTGGAGGATCTTCTACTCAAGGGTCTAGGGTTTGGCATTGATCAAGAAAAGAAGCTTCTTTTTTTCAGCAAGAAAAAAACACTGCACTTATATTAATATGTATAAATCGGTACATTTGTCCAAGAACAAATACATCTGTGCATTCCTCCATATAGATCTATCCACATGACATATGACATTCAACTCTATTTCATCATCTTCAAATAGGAAATATAGTATTTGAAAAGTATCATTGTTCCTATAGTGAAAACAGACATATACTTCATCAGTTGTATATACAGTGATCCAATAACAGTAGTGGACCCAAACATATAAAAAATACCAAAACATAAAACAAGCCATAATATGCATCATATACATAAGGTGAGACATAAAATATATATCCTATCCAGGGAGGGAAAAAGTCCCCATATCCAAAGTATTGCTACCCAGTCTTAACTCCATATGCATCATGTCCATAGTATACATTAGTCCCATATTTGAAATATTATCATCATTCTGGTTTTATTCCCTTCCAATATGCTAAATCGAGCAGCCACTAAGAGAGCCCCATAAAGTCCCAATACGATTGAGCCATCCCTGTAAATGAAGTTGTGTGATACTGCTTTTCCCCAAAATGTGTTCAATGATAGCCATTGAGTCACCAAATATGTGAATATTGGGGATGTCTAGATATGTAGAAAAATATAGTAATCCCCATATAGAAATAATCTCATCCTTCATATTTGTACCCTGGCCAACATTCCAATGTACCCATTATTCATGTTCCTCTGATATCTAGAGCCAAAAACCACATACACAAACATCCAAAAGAAGCTTCAATAAGAGAAAACTTACCAAATGGTTCTCCTCTCAAGAGAAGAGAGTTTTTGGTATTGGAAGAGAGCCAACATCTTGTGCTCTTGTTTTATGTTTTTAATAGCGGTTTGATGAAGTACACACACATGCATTAATAATAAGAAGAAGAAGATTAAGCTAACAAGAAATTGGAAAAAGACTCAACAAATTGTTATCAAGTAAATAAGAATCACATTACACCTAATTTCCCTAGATTCTTCCACGGGAAGGTTATGGGGATATATACTTAATTGATCAGGGATTGACCCCTAAAGAAAAATTTCTTGGCCATCATACTTTTGACTTTGGTAATGCAATGAGACGACTTGTTGATACAAAAAATAACGAGGATTTGTTAGGATCATCATAGCCATCTGAACAGCCTGAGAAGGTTAAACAACCTAAGTAGCCTGAGTAGATTTCATTACCAAAGGAAGGACAATTTCCTTCATCATAAAAACCATATGTAACAGTTTCTTTGAATTTTCAACAAAATTTCATGGCAAGAAGTTCAATTACTACTTTTGATTTTCTAATTGGGAATCTTCAAGGGAAGGCCCTAATGAAAAATATACCTTTATCTTCACTCCCTACCTTTCAAGGTATGGTATCAAAAGACCCTCACACATTCATTTTTTGGTTTGATGTCCTTTTTAGAAGTTAGGACTACACCATTAAGGAACAAAAATTGAATTTTTTCCCAGCTACATGAAAGGGGGCAACATTGAGATGGTTTATGGGACTCAATGGAGGGTTCATTGGTACATGGGATTCAATTAAGAAATATTTTCTAGAAAAATACTAGGATTACTATCATTCTAGGATTTGAAGGATGAGAATTTTGGAATTACCCAGATAACAGATGAGAACTTGGAGGAATATGTTGAACACCTTTAGGACAATTTTCAAAGGTCTCAACACAGTAGAGTCAGATAAGGAGATCGTCAAGACAATCTTGATTAAGGGAATGAGGGATGACTTCCTTAATATGTTGATTCTTTTGGGAAAGGAGATATATCTAAGGATTCCTATGATGACATAGCTCAAATTTGTCGAAGGAGCTCTAGGGGATCTACTAGAAATTGTACCATGATGCATGATGCCTCTGCCAGGTTTTTGAAGTCAGAAAATACTGGAGAAACTCGCGTAGAAATTAGGAATTTGTTGGAGAAATTTAAAACCAACATCATGAGTTCAATGTCTTCTCAGCTTGATGTATTATAGGAAAAGAAACAATAGAGAGAGGTTGATCAAGCATTGATCATTTTATGCTCCCAAATTTGAAGGAAGCACCTCTTGAGAGGGTGACCGCTTAATAGTTGCACCATATGTGAATGAGATCATTCCACAGAGCAATTCCTTCATTACCTAGACTCAAGGAAATTTATGAGGAAGAAAGGGAAGATTTCGAAACAACTTATTTTGTTGGATCTAAAAATCCATGGAAATCTAAACCACCAAGTATGATGCAAGACCTTTTTCCTCCTTTGAATTTTTGGTCTAATGTATATAATGTTCATCATCCACCCCAACAGTTTCATGGCAACCCCCCAACCCTTCTTTGGTTCAATATCCTATGCCTTGGCCCTAGTGGCTTGTTTCTTCATGGCCTCAACCTTAGTGAGGACTTTCTCTCTCAAACCAGATGTTTGTGCAATTACCAATGCAATAGTAGTTATAGCTCCCTTCCAATGTGCCTATGAGTGCTCCATTATTGTGCCCTTAGTTTCTTGCACAAATCAATCCTAACCCTTATAATAAGGCAATAAAACAGGTATAATTCTCGTTTTTCCCTACTTATTTCATTTCACCGATAGAATGTAATGAGATTAAACTTCACTCAGGTAGGACAGTAACCCCCCACACCTCCCTCGATTATAATAGAAAATGAGTAAGAAAATTTATTATGAGGAGGACATGTGATTTAAGGTTCTATGGGAAAGCAACATGTTGAAATAGTAGGTGATACTTTTAGTGCTAAAACAGTTGACAATCTTGTAACAGTCACTACTACAATTAGGTCACCATTTAGCTCTTACATTTCTTACTTATTGAATGTTGATTTCTGCAATTAGTCTAGATTTACTTTTCAACAAAACTAGAATAGATTTTCTTATTGTTATTTATCTTTTTGCAACTTAGAATTGGTGGCTTACCTATATCTTCTATCATTTGAATTTGTTTCATTTCCTTCTTTCACTTGCATCAAATGGATTCAAAGCAAGAAGGGGAAGGTGTTTGTTTCACATAAAGTGTTGACCCCTCTTAAGTTTGTGTGAATCTTGGGTTGATAATTTAAGTCGATGGCCTCAAGAGTTGCAACATTCTTGTTGTAATATTGGGGCTCATCACATAATAACAAGGAAATTGTCCTTTATCCTCCTTCCAAGCTAAGTTGTGGACATGAAAACCCTCCAAAATCAAAATATGAGTTGGAATAAATCGATGCTTGTCCAGTAATCACTATAAGTAAATCCTTACAACTTCAAAAACAAATTGAAGACAATGTTATCATCAATTTGATTAGTGATCCTTCTATTATTACATCTTATACATCATGGCTAATTAATGTTGCAATAGATAAACTTGGTGAGGAAGAATTTTTTTATCATTCTTTTACACATGACATACCCACTACCTCTTGTCTTAAGAGCATACCTATAGAAAATGAGCCTGGAAAAACCCTTAACATTAATCCTAATTTATCTATAGAATAGAGAGAAAAATTAGTGTTGTTACTCAGAAAGAATAAGGAAGCTTTTGCATATAATTATAAAGACATGAAGGGTGTCCATTCTACCTTATGTACTCATCACATTTATTTAAAGGAAGGATCTCGACCTGTCAGGAAAAATCAAAATAGAATGAGTCTGGCTTTAAAAGGCATTATAAAGGAAGAACTCCAAAAACTTTTGGATGCAAATTTCATCTATCCTATCTCCGACAGTTAGTGGGTATCTCCGCTATTTATTGTTCCTAAGAAAGATGGGAAGTGGAGAATCTGTGTACACTACAAGGAATTAAATAAATCCACTCAAAAGGACCATTTTCCATTACCTTTTATTGATCAATTCCTAGACACTTTGTCTGGTAAGAAGTTATTTTCTTTTCTAAATGGGTTCAGTGGTTATAATAATATTCATATTGCCCCTGAAGACCAGGATAAAACTACATTTACTTTCCCCTTAAGTACTTATGCTTATAGGATCCTAACCTTTGAATTGTACAATGCACTTACAACCTTTTAGCTGACAATGTTGGGAATTTTTCCTAATATTGTTAATGACTGTTTAAACATTTTTATGGATGATTTTACACCCTATGGGAGTGGATTTGATGAAGCGTTGAACATTCTTGAAAAATTACTCAAGCATTGCATTCAAACCCACCTCTGTCTCAGCACTAAAAAATTCCATATGTTGATGACTTAGGGTATTGTTATAGGACATTATCTTTCTACTACAACTATTCAAGTGGATCCATCCAAGGTAGAGGTAATTTTAAAAGTTCCTACTCCTAAAACACAAAAATAGGTGTGTAGATTTCAAGGGAATGCAAGTTATTACAAACTATTTATAGAAAATTTTGTTGAGATTGCATTACCATTATTTTCTTTGTTAACAAAAGACAAGGAGTTTGAATGGACTGATAATTGTAACAAAGATTTTGCAGAACTAATGAAATGTGCAACAGTAGCTCCTGTTTTAAGAGGCCATATTGGAATTTTTCGTTCCACATCTCTATTAATGCTTTTGAAAAAGCCATTAGAGTTGTTCTTGGTCAGCAAGATGGAAACAAACCATATCCCATCTACTATATTAGCAAGAATTTATCTCCTGCGGACATGAATTACACAATTACAAAGAAGGAATTTCTTGTTGTTAATTATCTTATTAATAAGGTTAGGGGCTACATAATTGGTTATCAAACTTTTATGAATACATACCATTATTCTATCATATTTTTCATACACAAACCTATTACAAATTTTATGGTTATTAAGTGGTTGTTGTTACTCCAAGAATTTGATATTATTATTGTAGATAAATCTAGAAAAGACAATGTTGTTGTAGACTTTCTTTCTAGGTCAAATCATCTTACTGATAATCTGCATGTTGAATATTCTTTTCCATATGGGTATCTATTTGCAGTATCCACTTATTCACCCTAGTATGCAAATATTGTTAATTACCTTTTTGTAGGAAAGTTTTCCCATCACCTTTCTTCTAGAGAAAAGAGAAAGATTATACAGCAGAGTGCCAAATATTTTTGGGTGGACGGAAACCTTTTCTACACCGGTTTTGATCAACATATTAAAATAATTGTGAGGGAGGATGAGATTCATGACATCCTCAGGGCCCATCACAGTAGACCTTATGGGAGGTATTTTGCAGATAGGAGGACCGGTCATAAGGTGGTCATAACGTGTTTAAAATGCGCTACTTTTTTCCTACTATATTCTAAGATGTAAAGACATATGTTTAGGGTCTTGAAATTTGTTAGAGAATGGGTTAGCCTACCCAATCAGATGATATGTCATTATAGCCTCAATTTGTGGTGGAACCTTTTGAGAGATGGGAATTAGATTTTGTGGGACCAATTAATCCCCCATCTCAATAGAAGGTTTATATTCTAGTTTGTATAGACTATTCTACCAAATAGGTAGAGGTCATAGCACTTACTAGAGAAACTAACCATGTTGTTTCAAAAAATTTATTTGAGGAAAATTTTTCTCGGTATGGAGTGAAAAGGGAAATAGTAACAAATGGAGCACAATTTACCTCTCGGTTGATACATTATTTTTTCAAGAAATATGGATTTCATATAGATTACCTCACCCTATCATCCTTAGGAAAATGGGCACGTGGAAAGTAATAATAAATTACTTTAATTTATTGTTACAAAGACTATGGCGAGACATTGAAAGGATTGGGTGGAGAGACTTATTGAAGTATTGTGGGCCTATAGGACAACTTGGAGAAATGTTATATGTTTTTCCCCTTATGAACTAGTTTTTGGTAAGAATCCCATATTCCCCATTGAATTTGAGATTAAAACAGTAAGGACTACCTTGGAAGTAGATTTAAATTTGAATGTAGCTCAAGAACATAGGTTTAAACAATGAAATGAGTTAGATGAAAAGCGCCTAGCCATTGTGCAATGAACAGATATCATTGAGCAACAATGTTCCAAATGGCATATAATTTTATTAAGAAGAAGTTATTTCATAAGGGTGACTGGGCCTTAATTTATGATTCTAGGTTCAAATATTTCAAAGGTAAGTTGCAAACCAAGTGGTTAGGTCCTTATGAGGTAGAAGTAGTCTTTGACAACGAGACTATAAAATTGACAACCAATGCTAATTCTTAGGAATCCTTTCTAGTTAATGGACATTGTCTCGGTTTGTATCATAAACCTACCTCTAAGGATTCATTTGTGAACATTATCTCAATTGCAAGTTCAAACCTTGAAATTGTTGGGGCAGAGCAACTTCCACTTGTGCTGCCAATTATTGAGTTTTTTTTTCAATAAATTATATATATGTATATATAGATATAGATATATATATATAAAGAAAAAGAAAATTTCCAATGGTGAAAACCCCTGTGGCACTATTAGATGATTGTGATGACTAAAAACGAGCTTACTAGCAGTTAGCACCTCTTGTTTCTTTGTAACAACACTATGATAATTCTTTCTATTATTAATTTATTTTTCTAAGTTTTTTTTATTATAGACTCAGCTCAAGACTTATCATATTTTGGTATATATAGTTCATCTATGATTAATATCTTGTTGATATAGCTGAATATATGACCAGATGTCAATGTTATTTATGTATATATCTGCATAATGACATGGTTGTTATAGTTGAAGACCCCGTTGGAGACATATTGTCATTGCTTCAGGTTAAGACCTTCTTGACATCTTCATAGTTAACAGTGTGGTCTCAGGGTTGATACATTAGATTTGTTATCACATGAGCAACTCTTCCATCTCATCATACCAATATAATTTCACCTATGAACATATCCAACAAGGAGATCTTCACAACATCATTTGACCTGCATAATCCCATGTCATCATAATGGCAAGATAAGGGCATCCTTTTTCTTTTGTCATTTATTTGTAGGATTTAGACTTAAGAAGTGACATCATTTCCCTAATGCACATACATTGAGGAAGGTTGTTACAATAAGTGGGGGGAGTGTATCATATCATTAAACAATACACTATGATTTCACCCAACCTATTGATTAATGATTTGTTGAATGAATAATCGCTTCAATCTATAAATCCATGATTATACTTTGTAGTTGTCATTACTTTTACCATCAGGCATGATTAACCCATGGTAACTATCATTATCTTTACCATCATTATCTTTACTGTCATTTTTGGAAATTGATGTGATTGTGTGAATTCCTTTCTCATAAGTACCAAGAGACCTAATTTGGTAAAAAGGGGGTAATTTTTGTCAATTCCAATATTTCGAAATTCTCTCCTTAGCAAGTGTTTGTGTGTGTTAACACCAAAAAATCATACACATGTTTGTGAAATCCAGAAGATGATAAAAGTCATCCAGCAGAATGCATAAGTGAAGATTTTCGATCTGAAGGCATTACAAAGTTCAAAAATTTAATTTCTCCTAAGGTCCAAAGTTTATGGGGTTTAAAAAATGGAATTTTTCACGACTGTTTTTTTTATAGTCGCACACCACACAATATTTCCTTTGAAATTCACGCGATCGATAAAATGGACGACTCAGCAAAATCGAGACCACTTCACTGACAATATCTCAATCATGGACAGTCAAATTCTAGTCGTCCTGAAGATAGGTAGCCCTCAATAGAATCACCTTGTCCTATGCATGATTCATTGTCATTTATGAACCAAGAGAGGGAAGATGGATTCAAAAATTCTATATAAACAAGCCATGGTAGAACCAAAATATGAGACAATGCTATGTTGGCCAAATTGATATCAGAGCAACCCAACATTTCATTGTTGAAGAAAAGAAAGTAAGAGCACTATCATGCTGGCCATATTGCTTCTAAGCAATCCATCATCTTAGTGAGAGGATAATAGTCCACCATTGAGAGAGTCTTCATACTTCTTTGAGAGAGAGGAGAAGCTTGAAAATAGATTGATGAAAAGAACCTCCTTGCTCAGGATTTTTTAGCACCATAGCTCAAAGAATTATCTTCAATTTTTTAGTGATCATCTATTGTATTCAACTTCTACTACCAATAGTCAGTAAAGGGGGATTTTTCCATTATTTTGTTGACTTGTTTGCTCCATTGAGCATTGTTTGTGTATTTATATATTTTTTTTAGTTCAGTTTGTATATGCATTGTTTTCACTATTTTCAATACTTTGTTTATCTAAGTTTGTTTGCTAACAACACCAACTTTTTTGTGTTCCTTTGTAGGGAATAACCAATTGCTAAGGAGGTGTCTTTTGGTACACCATTACCACAAAAATAGCGACCATACAACATCCACCACACTAGTGGTAACACCACTGACAGTGTAGACCCATCCCATATTCCATTGTCAACCTAGCTTGGTTTTACGACATCAACCAACGAATCATATTCTTTCTTGTCGACTAGCACAACCAAGTTTGAACCCCGCCTCAAGACTTGGCACAACCTAAGTCAATTCTAGATAATATTTTTCAATCAGAAGAAGCTATTCTAGAGGCCATGGTGGAACTTGAATATCCATGGGATGACATGCACCATCATTCTTTTTTTCTACCCAAAAAATCATTTCTACCTACTAGTGCATCTGCCCACGATATATACACCATAGAGTCAAATGACTTCCTACCACAAGGAAAGGTCCTTTGGTTCAAAAATCCCATCCCAACACCCCATGCGTTTGAGGAAGGTAACATGTAAAATATTTCACTGACCATCAAGGTGAATATTTCAAACTAACCTGGAAAAGTTGAAGAGATCTCCCTGGGGGCAGCATGCTCCCCATAGGAAATAACCGGGTACACATCCCTGTTCCAAGAGTACAGGGATATATTTTCATGGGATTAATTTGAGATGCCAGGCATTAGTCTCACCATTGTGGAACACCATATTGACACATGGCTTGACACCCATCCCATTAGATAGAAACAATGTCAGTTACATCCTTCTAAGGCAGAAGAAATCAAACACGAAATTGATAAACTCCACAAAGATGGATTTATTTATCCTATCACTTACACATCTTGGGTTTCTAACTCTATACCCATCATGAAAAAACAAGGTGCCATCCACATTTGTACTTATTTCTGAGATCTAAACAAATATTGTCCCAAAGATAATTACCCTACGTCATTCATCGATGCTTGCGCCAATCACGAGGCCCTATCCTTCATGGACAGGTTCTCTAGGTATAACCAAATCCAAATTCGTCATACAGATTAGTAAAAAACTACATCCGCAACCCCTTGGGGTACATTCACAGACCAAGTTATGCCTTTTGGCCTTAAAAATATTGGCGCCACTTTTCAGTGGGCCATGAATTACATCTTCCATGATTTGGCCCATGTTATCCTCGCCTATTTGGACAACCTTACGGTATGATCCAAGAAGTGTGCTAACCATTTTGAGGATCTTTGCATGGATTTTCAGGGATGTCGAGAATATAACCTACACTTGAACCCTCTCAAGTGTGTATTCTACATCAATGCCAGAAGAATACTGGGATTTATACAGGGAAAATTTTAAGGATGAAAAATTATCTTGAAGTTTAAAAACACTGGTGAATCTCACTAGTGCCTAATATGCAAACTATAAAATGTTTATTGATGTATTTGTAAAAAATTTCAAATTTATAATTATTTTATATATACTCTCTATATAATGTTGGAAATTTTTAGGGTAAAATAATTTTATATTGTAAATTTTGGGCAAATCATTTTTATAAAAAATGGAATTTGGCAAATCTTGTTTTTGGAAAAATCATGGAAAATTAGCCTAGCTGTGAATATTAGCCCCTAAAATTTTCCATAGATTTATAGTTTCCCAGCAAGGTATTAGAGTTGAACCTCTCAACTTACAAGCCATTAAGTATCACCTCCAAGAACATTGAAACGGTTACAAAGCTTGCGCCGCTTTCTCCCCCATAATGCTACTTGTGCACAAGGCTTTTTGTGCCTCCTTCATCAAGATATTCCCTTCCATTGGGATGTTCATGCTCAAAAATCATTTGAAGCTTTAAAATACGCATTTTTTCCCCTTGGAAAAAATCGTAATTTTCATTATATTAAGGAAATTTACATGTTGTAAATGTTTTTCGCATATGCAGAAAAAAGAGGTTGTGAGCCTGTCAAGTAAAGAAAAATACATAATATATAAGTTCTCCACACAGGGAGACTTTATCTTCAGAAATTTTCATGTATTGTTTTCAAAAAATAAAAATACTTTGCGCAGAGAGTATATGTATCTGTATGTGCATCTAAAAAATATATAGTCATGTCGTATTATAATAAGCATATCATCATAAAAAAAAATGCTCCAGTTGAGCCTAAACTGCATGGTCCATAAAAGGGCAATGATAATATTGATAATGGTCTTCATTCCTATGCTCTTGAATCATCCATGTGTCATGTGGCCGGACCGCTGCCTCCTTGGAAAGCTTGTCAGCAAGTGTGTTGTGTTCCCTATATATATGACGACATGCAAAGTTGTCAAAAAAAGAAATGTGTCAATGGACCTTATCCAAGATATGCCTCAAAGTGTATGCATAGCATATTTATGTTTTATTGATCCAATTGAAAACTATTTTTGAGTCCCCAAACATTTGTAGGTTCCTGCAATGTTTTTCAATGGAAAATTGTATGAGGTGTTTGGATGTAATGAGCTCTACATAATTATTTGTGCCCATTCCTAGCCCCATTTGTATTTGAAAGTGATGGGAAGCAGTTAGATATAATACAGCACCACCCCCACATCTACTTTAAAATATGCATTATCTCAAGCTCCTTTGATTATCCCACCCAACCACAATATTTACTATACCCTATATCTATCAACATCACATGTAGCCATCGCTGGGGTATTAGTCTAGGATGAACCAGATAACAAGGAGCACGTAATTTATTATGCCAGCAAAAACTTATCTGGGCCTTCATTGAAGTATGAACCAAAATAAAAAATTGTCTTAGCTCTAGTACATTCTATACAGAATCTTCGGCATTATATCATCCTTCGGACCACTACTATAATAGCAGTTGTTAACTCCATGCGGTACCTTCTCACTCATCGTATGATGAACCACAAATACACTCGATGGATTGTTATTCTGCAAGAATTCGATCTACAGTTTAATTATCCTAAAAGCAAAAAGGCACTCATTCTCACTAAGTTCATCACATATCAACCAATAGAGACCCAAGGATATCTCGTTAATGATGCTCTTCCAGATGAAAATTTATTTTTGGTACCAACTGATGACCCTTGGTACAGTGATATCCTCCTCTTTTTGTGAACTCAAAATTTCAAACCCTATTTTACCCACGACGATTGGAAGCGCATACACCAACAAGCCCCATGTTACCTTCTTCTAGGGGATGTTCTCTATTGAAGGGGCATTGAAACTATCCTTCATAGTTGCCTCACTCACGAACATGCCGAGCAAGCCTTAAATCATTGTCACAACGAGGCTTGTAGTGGCCATCTCTCGAGGATGGCCACTTCTCAGAAAATCCTTCATGTCAGTTGTTTCTGGCCCACCCTTTTCCATGATTGCATACAAGTAGTCAAGAGATGTGAGTGATGCCAATAATACACTCATAAGGTGCGAGCACCACCCTCTCCCCTACATCCAATCATTGTTGTCAGCTTTTGCAAATGGGGCATAGACTTCATGACCTATAACCCCCCATCATATGGCAACCACAAGTACATTGTGGTTGTCATTGACTACTTCACCAAATGGGCAGAAGCGATGCCCACATATAATAACATAGCAGAAACAGTTGCACGCTTTTTATTTAACCATGTCATAACATGGTTCGATGTTCCCAAGGAGTTCATTTCTAGCCATGGTAAACATTTTGAGGACGAAATATTCAAGATTTATCCCAACACCTTGGCTTCTCTCACAATTTTGCTCCCCCATGCTACCCTCAATCCAATGGTTAGGTAGAATTTGTCAACAAAGTTCTCAAAACAATGATGCAAAATATGGTGAACAATCACAAAACCAATTGGCACCACATGGTGTTTTCATCCCTGTGGGCATACCACATAGTAGTCAAAGCATCTACAAGGTTCACTCCCTTCCATATAGTATACAGGGTTGAAGTCATACTCCCCATTGAGTGTGACAACCTAACCTTACATTCATTCATCAAACTTCTCAGTGACATGAAACCTTTGGAACATAGGTTGGTATAGTTGGAGCTTGTCAATGAAAATTAATGAGAATCTCTCCAGCATAACAAAGCACACAAAAAGAGGGTCAAATCCTCTTTTGATCACAACATCACCCCTTGTACTTTTACCGAAGGCGAGTTAGTCCTCCATTACGATGTTTCCCAAGATGTGATAGGACCCATGAAGTTCAAAACACTACAGAAGGGCCCATACATTATAAAACATTGTCTCCTCAAGGGGGGATACATCTTATCATATCCCAATGGGACTTGCCTAAAAACTCCCATCAATGGTCTCTACCTCAAAAAAATTCACCCATAAAAATGCTCGAGAAGCCCTACAATGTACAGGTATGCACCATGACTTTTTTTTATGATGATCACCTCATCATAGACCCACTCTAAAATCACTCTCTCATTATGTGTCACATATGGATCAATTGCCAACCTATCATCATAGATTCGCTGATGGTATTTCTCAATGGTCACAAAACCTAGTTGTCACAACCTGGGCCATATACTCTCCTAACCGGACACCCCATCTCTTTAATGGACTTTGTATCTGGTCAAACACCAACAATCAAGATGAAAATGATGTTTTCATAGATCTCTTAGTCGATGCCTCCCACTTAGGTATCTATCACCTGCATGTATTCCTTGATTCCCAGTTGGTTATATTGTAGTTGAACAAGACCTTTCAAGTTCGTGATTCACGTATTTTTCGAAAGTATCTGCATGCATAAAGGTTAGCTCCAAATTTTGGTCATATCACATTTACACATACCAAGGGATCAAAATCATACAGTTGATTGCATAGCTAATCAATTCCTAGACTAGTACATATAACATATAGATATCCATCAAGATACATAAACCATAAGCATAATACATATCTCAAGAAAATGCATAAATACATCAAATATATAGAAACATAAGACACATCATAAGCGCCACCAAAAATCTCATCTCATATATACATATCAAAAATATATATATGAGTACAAAATATAGTTGTACATCTACTGGCTCATAGCCAAGAAAATTAAGTCCCAAAAAAAATGGGAGCACCCTCATAATGAGTTCTTGCCCTTGTACATATATCTAATAATATACATCTAGGGTCAAGGCCCTCCCCCTCTCCCAAGGTCCAATCTTCGCATCGGGTGTCAAAATTGTACCAGTGGTGGCCACGGCCATCGCGATGCATCGAAGAACTGGTTGGTGTACCTGATCACATGCCATCTCCATCTCCTCCACCACCTCCCCCAATCCTTCCCATCGATCCTTGGGCATCCCCTTAGTCAAGGCCTTGGCTCAACCCCATGCATCGTCATAGGCTTGGAGTCGCACCACCAAAACATCTGATTTCACCTCTGCTACCTCAGTACAATCTCGTGGTCTCTCTATCTCATTAGCAGCAGATGAGTTGGCCCCCTCTCCATAGGGACCACCAATCTTGAGTCATTGTTGTTGTGCCAACCTCTCAAGAACCTCCTCCTCTCGAATGCCCCATCGTCGCGGTGGTATAGCAAGATCACTAAGCATCCTCATATGTTATGGATCGTTTCCTACTAAGTAGGAAAGAGGTATTCCACGCAGCCCCACATCTATAAGAACAAAGACATGATATCAGCGTCATAAATCATACATGTCAAAAAACTGAAAAGCATAAATAAAACAAGTCACATACCTACTAGCCCCCAGGCATCACCGAGGGGAAGCCACATATCTAGATCACCTGTAAGGTCCCCTCCATGATACAAGAACTCCAAAATCATATGAGGGTTGGACATAAACCAACCCTCCAACTCGACCTTCCAATAATACCTCGCTGCACCTCCTCCAACTCGTGGCATCACGAGCGCCCACCATCTCATCCTAATATCCCTAGCAAGACCTAGGGGTACTATTATAAAACATTGTAGCATCACAACCCTCTCATAAATGATGCTACACAAGATTCTAGCATAAAAAAACACTGATTTGATCCCCACAGCACCTCTGTCAACTGGGATACCATCCCCTTATACAAAAAATCATCCCAGTCGAAAAACTTCCCTACCTTCAACCTCTGTAACACTGCAACTGCAATCCCTGATACTCAGTGAGGGGTTTCTGAACCTTCCAAGCGCATGATCATTGAAAGCACTACTTGTGTGGTGAGATCAAGGATAGATGGTCCCCTGATGCACCCATCCTCAATAAGGTTGGGCCCACAACGGACCTTTTCCCATCTATGAATGTTAACCTGCTTAGTTGGCAGGGGATATGGAAAAACCTCTCCTCAAGGTACCAAACCTGTCACAAAATATACATCCACTTCCTTACTGATCAGCAAATCGGACCCTGAAATGACAAAGATCTATCAATCTACATCCCCCAACTGAACCAAAAATCGCAAGAATGCATCATGAGATCTCAAGGGGGAGTTCTAAAGGAAATTCAGTAACCCCCAACCAGCTAATGTCCTACTAACCAAAAGATCTCTACGACCACCACCCACAGTGGTTGTCAATCTCTCTCTCACCAGAGCATGCCCATCTTTCCATCAAGGATATAAAAATTTCAAAAAATCAACCTTCTAGGCTATAAAAACCCATTTTTTCAAAACACCACGCAGTTCTGGACATCACAAGCAAACAATATGCACATTTGTATCTCAAACAGACACATGGTACACGCATATGCCATGCCATAAGCCATAGCGGTGCCATAACTAGGCCCGCGCATCTACTCACTAAGCAGATGCGTCGTTCACGTGTCTATTATTGAAACAGATGCATAGACAGTGTAGCCTGGGGCTGCCGAGCCGCAACTTCACCAAAGCAATGATGTTGTGGCTTCAGTCCAATCAGTCACACCGAATGTGTGGCTGTCAGGATTTTCCCACAGAATATTTGCGTCAATCCCTTGGAAACATGCGGAGACAACACAACTGTCACTCAGTCGCCCACATGATCTAAGTCTTTTTACCCTAAAAATGTCATATAGGGAACCCCCATATGGCATACATAACCTAGTCTACAAAATTCACAAAGTCGGGGTTCATTTTTCTAACCTATTTTTCCCTGCATGCTACCCTAGTACACTGGCTAACTGCAATGGCAAGAAACAACTCTTAGATCAGCTCTGGGCTCCCAAAATAGAAAGTGTAAATGAGGTGACATCAAGCCCGCTTTACCCTATATATAACCCTTTTGAACATCTTCTCGAACCCAATATAGGATCTTAGGGTCTTCATTTTCAAAATTGTCACAGACATAAGGATCAGAACCACATCATTATCATCATGGTACCCTCCATCCCATTTCAACCCAAAACTCATTTTTCAACCTACCACATGCTCAGAGTACCACTTTAGGTGTGCCTTCTCTTGTTTTTCAATTCATTTGGATCAATCACTTTCAGATTATTTATATGATTAAAAAATATGTTTTCACTTAGGGTATTGGCTTTTAAATTGCATATACATCAACAAACTTTATGCTAGGTTCAATGCCCTGATGGCCAGTAACAGAGAAGGTATCATTCATCACTCATCATGATAGGCTTCCCATAAATATTTGCATGTCTTGACATCATTTCTCTTAAATGAAGCATAGGGTACATCATCTCAACCACATTTACCATCACCTCTCCTTGCATGTGGTAGACGCCCATGTCGTTTGATAGAGCCTCCCCACTCATGGATCACTTCATGTTATAGACCCACTCATACTATTGGGATCCATGACCATATACTCGGGCCTGAGAACCACTTTATATTGCATGCCTTGAATATCAACCTCATTCTTCTTCACTCATTTCTTACCAACCCTATTCCCAGGCCACCCTTTACATGTTGCAATGCATCAAGACGGCTGTACCACAACATCCTACATTTGGCCTACCATTCACCCATATTACAGTAGACCATCTATGTCACTTCATCCACCTCACCAACCCAACCAGAGACCAACCAATGGGAACTCCACCCTTAGCAAAAACACCATACCTCCATACAAGTCACCATTCTCATGTTGCACCCAGTTCTATGTTTGTACATCCAAACCACCTTCATATTCTTTTGACAAGTGTACAAAGATTTATTTAGGAAAAATCTTCCCACCCATATTTTCATGTCTTTTTTCCCAATGGAAATTTCTAGTCACCCTTGGTCAGAGCTCACACATCACCCACATTCATTTACCCTTTTCACGCCAGTTAGAACATACTTACACCTGCCCTGGAAATCCTACCGACTCCAAGACCATCCATATCAACAAAAGTTTTTTGACTACCGCCATTTGCATAATAGCTCAGACCTCGAGCCCGTTGACCATATCCATTCATATCGTCAGCCCTAATTATCATGTCTTGTCTGAACCACACTATTACAATCTGTTTCCACCTTATATTGATTTCCTGAATCAACATTTCGAGTGGTTAACGCTTCTTTCCTATCGACTTCAACACTTATATTCCATGATCAAGGCAGTACCTTGGATAATCCCTTCTATAAATGGTATCCTCGAATGGCACAATGGGAATCACTATTTTCCACTGATGTCATTGGTCCCCTGACATTCGACACCAACACAAGTTGTCATGTCAAGTTGGTACCGTCGTTAATTATCGTTGCATTCCTTTCATTTAGTCGAAGACCCCTGCATCACTAAGCACCTTATTCAACAATGCTTACATCATGATATGGGGGAGGTACCCAAAGTCAAATACCCATGCATACCTCAACACCTAATTCAATAGTTCTTCCCCTTTCTTATGAATTGGGGTACCAAATTCAGTGTATTTGTCAAAGAAACGCCCTTGAGGGCATCAGCAGTTATCAACCTCAACCATCATCATGTCAACCACCACAATGTTGATTGGGAAGAACAATTTTCTTTCTGATTGTAATAATTCATCACTAGACATCATAACGAGCATGGGACATGCTGCCCTCGTATAGACACTTTTTACTTTTTCAATTTTCTTCAGAGAATGGTCATCCTTTATACTCAGTCAAGGGGTTTCCCTACTCATCTCTAAAACAAGTTATCCTCTCTCTCAAGAAGTTAATCAAATTCTTAGTCAGAATAGAAAGTTGTGATGTATTTTGGCTATATTTTTGCTCCTAACCTCATACATCAGGGGGGAACTATTAACACCAGAAAATCGTACACATGTTTGTACAATCTAGAAGATGCTAAAAGTTGTTCAATAGAATGTACAAGTGAAGATTTTCCGGTTGAAGACATTATGAAGTTCAAAATTTTAATTTATCCTAAAGTCCAAAGTTTATGTAGTTTAGAAAATTGAATTTTGCACAGGTGTTTCTTCGATAACCGCGCACCGTGCAGTATTTTCTTCAAAATTCGTGCAGTTGCAAAAATGGCTAACTCAACAAAATCGGGGCCACTTCCCACACTTGGAGGAAATTCCCTAACATGATCTCAATCAAGGACAGTCGAATTTGAGTCGCCTTGAAGATATGAAACCCTTAATGGAATCATCTTGTCCTATTCATGAGTCATTATCATTCATGAACCAAGAGAGGGAAGATGGATTCAAAAATTTTATATAAACAGGCCATGGGAGAACCAAAATATGAGATAATGTTATGGTGTCCAAATTGCTATTAAAGCAACCCAACATTTCATTGTTGAAGCAAAGAAAGTAAAATCACTAGCATGTTGGCCATTTTTCTTCTAAGCAATCCATCATCTTAGTGATAGGAGAAGAGTCCACCATTGAGAGAGTCTTCATACTTCTTTGAGAGAGAGGAGAAGATTTCAAAGAGAATGAGGAAAGGAACCTTCTTGCAAAGGATTTTCTAGCACCATAGCTCAAATAATTCTCTTCAATTGTTTAGTATTCATCTATTGTATTCAACTTCTACTACCAGCAGTCAATAAAGGGATATTTTTACATTGTTTTGATGACTTGTTTGCTCCATTGAGCATTGTTTGTGTATTTATCTCTTTTTTTAGTTCATTTTTGTATATTCATTGTTTTCACTATTTGAAATGATTTGTTTATCTAAGAATGTTCACTAATAGCACCAACTTTGTATGTGTTCCTTTGCATGTTATAACCAACTTCTAAGGAGGTGTCTTTTGGTACACCATTGCCACAAAAACACTACCACAGTGTGTACCAAAGGAAACTTTGTAACATGTCCTTAGTAGAGTTGAGCAGATACAATCTTGGGAAACCATGGAAGGAGCAGTGGTAAGGCATGTAGAAATTAATGTGTTGATTCTAAATTGCTCATGAAATTTTCTAAATCATAAGAATAAAAGCTACTCTATTGATCTGTGAAAGTAAATTCACAATAAAGAGCATAAATCATTAACATGCATCAAGATTCAACACATATACATATATATTTATCTTAGGGAAAGAAACTACTCAAAATCCCTTATTATATGTATTGCATTAATCAAAGAATGTGGATGAATACAATATGCTCTACTCAAGCTTGAGCTCAACCTGTGCCTGTATCTTCTATCATTTTCCTGACTAACTGACCTTGGCCAATACTTAGCCAAAATTTTGAGCCTTCAAGCTCCTATTTCCTTACGTTGTTCATTGAGGAATTAGTCCCTATGTTTAAGGGAAATATCTCAATTGGATTGCGCAATTCATGTAGGCCCATCCTTTAACAGCATGCACCACTTGAACTAGTTTACCACTGATAATACACTGCCCTTGAACTCCAATCTCAACTAGGTAACTCAAATTCTCTACATGCAACAATTATTTTTGGTTTATTGATCAGTTAACAATATGATCACTCAGTGTTAAAAATGTTACACACCCTCAACTTGACCCCCACTAGTTCTACTAGTAATGAGAACTAGTTAAATTGACAATAACTCAAATTAGCAATTAGCCATGTAGAACTTAACTAAAGTGTATCCAACTCTAATTTATTGATTTAACTGAGTGACAAGAGCCATGTCACCTCAGTTAACTAACTCCAAGTATTATGTTGAAATTTAACTTCGAATTTTAATCTAGTTTGACGAAGGCGAAGTCAAAACTAACTTTTCTTGCTGCATTTTTAACACTCCCTCTCAGTAAGAAAGGGATTCTCAAATACCCCAATCCTGCTTTTATGAAATTAAATTTTTCCTCTTGAAAAATCCTTTCTCAAAATATCTGCATCTTGTTCCTTTGTCGAAATGTACTACAACAACATAATATGCATCTTCACACAATCTCATAGAAGGTGATACCAGATGTCGATATGCTTGGATCAATCATGAAATACTGGATTCTCAAAGAGTTTGATACAAATATGATTGTCATAGTAAATCACTATAGGATCCATCTTATGACAAAATAACCCAATAAGAATCTTTCTCATCTAGATAACCTCATATGTTGCTTGACTTGCAGCCATGTACTTCTTGGGTGTGGAGCTTGATTATCTTCTTTATTCAGAGATATCACTAGATTGGACCCCAGTTCATAATGGGGTGGAAACTCCACCCATCATTTAATCGTCTTCAGGGGGATCCGGGGGGGAGGGTGTGATGGAAATTTTATGAGCCCCCCCCCCTAGCGGGGGTTTAAGAGCAGTGCCCCTGAAACTAAAATAGATGTAAAATTGCATTGTAAAATGTTGTAATTTCATAGTCAATCTAAGCTGTTCATTAGGAGGATGATTTGACAGTATAAATTATGTTTAATTTAGGGTTTTTTTCCCTATAACGAAACCCCCTCACTATATATGAGGGAATTGTATTGCAACTGTTTATATGTGTATTCTGAGTGACAAAAGAGAGGAGATTGTGTGAGAGCAAAGAGGAAATTAAAGCGGATCTGATGTAGGTTGTATCTCTTATTTTGCTAGATAATATAAAAGGAAGGACTAGTTGTTTCTCTGTGTACGTAGCCCAAATTGGGTGAACCATGTATATATGTGTCTCTCTTGTTTTATGAATTTTCTTGCATTTGTGTTTCTGCAATATTTTATGTGTTACATTTCTTTGTAATATATAATTTTCTAACAACTGGTATCAAAGGCAAAGTTCTATTTGGCTGATAAACTCGCACGAGAAAAGGGTTCCTGGTTCGAGTGGGAGAAACGGCGGAAGATGGTAGGTTTAGGGTTGAAAAATTTATCGACCAAAACTATCAGTTGTGGAAGATGCAAATGGAATATTATATGTATTAGAAAGATTTGTACCTACCATTGAGTGGAAAGACAAAGAAGTCGACAAGTATGATAGACACAGAATGGTATATTCTCGATAGAAAGGCATTTAGAACAATACGGTTGTGCCTAGAAGCATCAGTAGCCTTTAATATTTTAAAGGAAATGATAACAAAGGGTTTAATGTCGTCATTGGCCAAACTATATGAAAAACCCTTGGCCTCAAATAAGGTATTTCTTATGAATCATTTATTTAATATGAATATGTCAGAAGGTTGATCTATTTATGATCGTTTGAACGAATTTAATACAATTAGCAGTCAGTTAAGTTCTATAGGGGTAACTTTTTATGATGAATTTAGGACTTTATTATTTTTTTTCTAATTGTAAAAAAGTTGGAATGGTTTAGTTGTGGCCATTAGTAACTCTATCTCTGGATCTAGTACTTTAAATTTTGATGATATTGTTGGTGCAATCATTAGCGAGGAAATGCGACAGAAAAACTTTGGTGAGACATCAGGTAATTCTTTGACTGTAGAGACTAGGGGAAGAAAAATGGAAAGAGGAAAGAACCCATGATATCGCAGTAAATCAAGGAAATGAATATCCAAGTCCAGATTGGGGATAGTGTGTTGTAAATGCAGGAAGAAAGTACACCTGAAGAAATATTGTAAGTCTCGGAAGGGAAAAGAAGGATACGTGCAACAAGAAAACAATCATGAATCAAATGCAATAGGTGATTTGTTGCAAGATGCTTTGATTCTTTCATTAGAAGATATTATTGATGCCTGGGTGGCAGATCCAGGGGCCTCATTCCATGCCACACCTGATAGAAAACATTTTCATGATTATGTTCAAGGAGATTTTGGATAGGTTCTTCTGGGTGATGATAAACCTTGTAAAATCATTGGAATGGGTAAAGTTTTCATAAAACAAACAAATGGAAACCAATTGTTATTGAAGGAGGTAAGGCATGTTTCAAATCTAAAGAAAAATATAATTTCAACAAGGCAGTTTGGAGGTGAAGGTTGTGTAACTACTTTCAAAGGTAAAACCTGGAATGTCACTAAAGGAGCCCTAGTAATAGAAAAGGGAGAAAAGGTTGGTACATTGTATTTATGCAATGGTTCATCTAGGTGGATATTGGTGGCCACCCACTAATTCCACTTGGATCCCCACCAATGCTTCTTTTAGTTTTTCAGTTTCCTTAATTATAGCACAATTTACTATTTTTAGCAGTTTTTCGGGTCCTAAACTTCTAGAGCCATTTTGAGGCCCTAGACGACATTTTTTGGGAAATCTACCTATTGGTAGTAATTTTTTGTCAAAAATCGTCTTTTCCATCATAGTCCTCGGAGATATCTTTCCAATGGGCTATCATGCACGTCAAATGGAGATAATATGACCAATTCGCGACCCCAGGAAGTTGGTTGTTCAACTCACCCCAACGGGGCCCACAAACTCTTGGTGTTACATCTCCTCGGGTTAGGGTTTTGGTTGTTTAGGGTTTTATCTTATTGTTAAATAATAAAAAGGCCCTTTAGCCTCATTGTAAGACAGTTCAGAGGCATGTAGCCGCCACATCTCTTCTTAGAGATAAGCTACCATCGCCCTAGATGGTTTATTTCCATTCCTGTTTGTAAGCATATTTCAGTATTTTACATTAATGAAATGAAGTATTATTTCCATTACATCTCTGCGTTTATGGTTATTTCTATAATTTGTTGTGTTCCTGTTTAAATCTGGATCAGTGGTATCATAGCGGTCTGCTTTTCTTCTCTGTTTTTCTTTGCATGTCCCCAACAAGGTCGGGATATAAGGAGTTAGGGATTGAACTAGTCGAACCTTTGCAAGACCAGCCTTGCAAATCCTGACGGCCTCCCATGGCAGATGAAAAAAAAGACAAGGGGGCAGGAGATCCCATCAAAATCTTGCTTGAAGAAGCCCTCAAGCGACAAAGGAATGTGATGATGGACAACTTTGCCCAGATCCTTCAGCGGCTACCCAGGGGCGACGCATCGGCTTCCAACAGCAACTCTGGAAACGCCACACCATTTAAGGTACAAGTTAATTTTGAAATCCCCATATTCGAGGGTCAGATAAATACAGATGTTGTCGATAAATGGTTAAATGTGCTAGAGGGTTATTTTTTTGTTCATGATTTTTCCAGTCGGGAAATGATTATTTTCGCTCTTCTCAAAGCAGCCCCCCACATCAAGGATTGGTGGGAAACCTACTGTGAGCAGAAGGATGAAAGTAAAGGCTCACTATTTTTAGTCGCACCAACTTGGAATTCATTCTGGGATGCCATCAAGGAGCAGTGCTACCCTGTTGGAAGCTATGAGGATCAATACATAAAGTGGACCACACTACAGTAGGGAAGGGACCAAGACATACCAGAGTTTACCAATATTTTCCATACCCTTCACACAAAGTTGGGTATAAAGGATACAGAGCAGCATTTGGTACTCAAATACCATGGTTGCCTGCACAAGTACATCCAGGAAGAAATAGAATTCCTGAACATCTCCTCGCTCGGCATGACATACCGATATGTTGTAAAGGTTGAGCAAAATTTTAAACAAAAGAAGCGAGACTTTGGGTCTGCGAATACGAAACAAGGGAAAGGTGCCCCCAAACCGCAGAACAAAGGACAAAGCCAAGGTGGGGCGGCCCAAGACAACCCACCAAAGCTACAAGCAAAGAACAACGCCGCAAAGCCGAAAAAGGACATAGGAAAGTGGTGTGAGTTCCATAAGAGCTCCACTCACAACACAAGTGAGTGTCAGGCCAAGCAGACACTGGTGGCCAAGCTACAGGTTTCAGAATCAGATGCATGTTCTCACTCTGAGTCAGAAAAGGGGAATAACAAAGGGAAGCAGATTATCGATGCGGAGCCTAATGCCACCTTTGCCACCACAAAGATCCAGAAGGAGGAACCCGAAGATCCAGAGGAGGAGGAGCATCTTTTCCACTCCCAGATGTGGGTAAAGGGCTCCCCGCTACAATTCATTGTCGACAGCGGGAGCCAAAAGAACCTCATTTTGGCAGAGGTCATGAAGCAGCTAGGCTTACCGACCACACCACATCCACAATCATACACCATCGGGTGGCTGCACCAAGGACGGGATCTTCCCGCGAGCCAACAGTGTCGCCTTCCATACAACATCAAGCCCTTCACGGATGAGGTATTGTGTGACATTGCTCCCCTTGAAGTTTGTGATGTGTTATTAGGAACACCATACTTGTGGAAGCGACATGCTGTGTATGAATCAAGGCCCTGTGCTATTATTGTTACTTTTGGAAATAAGTTGTACAGGATACCATAAGTAGCACTGCCTACCACCACCTCTTTGGTTACTGCAAAACAATGTAGTAAGCTCATTTCCAAAAACGGGAAATTTGTTTTCATGATGATAAGCCCTCAAGAAAAGAAGAAGACAGTGGCCACAACCTCCAAACAGGGCCCCTCCGCACGACAACTACAGATGGACAAGGTCGTGGAGGAGTACGAGGACATCTTCACCTCCCCCGCAGGGGTTC
>APFE030986752.1:200539-222946 GCA_000404065.3 Pinus taeda
TTTTTATTGTATTCATATTTTATGTATTAAATTTTATTTTAATTAAATTAATTATTAATTAATTTAAAATTTAACATTAAATATCAATTTTATTTTGGTTTTATTTTATGAATTTTAGTTTCTAAACTACAACCACTTGGAAAATAAAAAAAAAGGAATAAAAATAAACTACAACCACTTGGATATTATGTGTTTTTTAATATTAGTAATTGATTTGGAAATTGGAGTAAATTTCTTAAATCCCGATGCTTAATAATTTGGCTGTATAAGTAAAAAAAATAAAAAAATGTTAGTAAGAACTAACTAGGGGTTAATATTTAAAATAAATGCATTATTAAACTAATTTATTTACAAAATGCAATATTGTACATTTTATGCATTTTTAACCCAGGCTAGATAAATGATGAGACTTCAAAGGAGTACCATTTTCAAACCAGTTGACCAAATGAGGCGAAACAAGCGTCAATGGGAAGCTTATAAAAAATTGATTCTAACAAAGCAATCAAAACAAGAATCCAACGAAAATGAAAAATTAACAAAAGCGTAGGATAATCAACTAAATGAAAATCCTAAAAGGTGTTTAGCCAAATTTTTTATAGAAAGAGTCCCCATTATTTGAAGTGAACACATCAATAATGGGGGGTTGTGTTTTTACCACAACATGACCTAGAGGAGAAATATTTCCAGATGCATATCAAGATGGGTGATGATGGGAAGTATAGTGTTACTAAATATGGCACGATTACTTTTCAGAGGGAGCATGGGGCTCCACTCACCTTGAAGAATGTTATGTATGTGCCCAAGATGAAGAACTTGGTATCTGTTGTCGTGCTTGAGAATAGAGACTATGATGTGATCTTCTCAAAAGGAAAAGGAATTCCTTTGACACAGAGTCACGGGTCAAGTAAAGAAGATAGGATTTGGATGAAGAATATCTATAAGTTGGAGGTAGATGAGAGTGTTGCTTTCAGGACAAAAGCAGAAAGGGTGTAGAGTCAAGACATTGGTGAGTTGTGAAATAGGTGATTAGGCCACTTGCATCATGGGGCTTTGAAGATATTATAGCAGATCTCTACCGGTCTTCCCAAAGGTACACTTGAGCAAGTTGATACATGAAAGGGATGTACTTTGGGAAAATACACCAAGCCTTCCTTTCACGACAGAGACAGTTAAGCAGAGGTTATTCTAGAGTGAGTCCATTCAGATGTGTGTGGATGATTCTTTACAGCATCCATGACCAAACACAGATATTATGTTATATTTGTTGATGACTATTCTCGTAAATGTTGGATATTTTTCATGCAGAAAAAGGATCAAACTTTCACAAAGTTTTGTGAGTTTAAAGCATTGGTGGAAAAAGAGTTGGAAAAAAAGGTTAAATCTCTATGAAGTGATAATGGTGGTGAGTATGTCTCAAATGAGTTTAAGAACTTATCTGCAGTGGAAGGGATTAAATGGGAGTTAACAGTGCCCCATAATCCTCAGTAGAATGGGGTGGCTGAGAGGAAGAACAAAAGCATAGTAGGGGAAGCAAGGGCAATGTTGCACGATCAGGGCCTACCACTACACTTGTGGGCTGAGGTATGCAACACAATGATTTATGTTCAGAACTGTAGCCCACAACGGATACTTGAGATGAAGACACCAGAGGAGGCTTATTCCAGTAAGAGGCCAGATGTTGGTCACTTCAAGGTTTTTGGGGTCATCGGTATATTTCAATGTGAATAAAGATGCACTGAAGAAGCTTGAGCCTACAGTAGAGTTGGGGATATTTGTGGGGTACATTGATAGACCTCATAACTATTGGGTGTACTTGCTAACCAGCAAGATGACAGTGGTTCACATGGATGTTAGTTTTGATGAGGAGAAGACCATGCAATTTTCCCTTGGGAGGGAGCTTGAGATACTTGTGGATGAGGAGATTTTAGCTCCTAAGTTTGAGGAGACTCAGATTGATGTGGAGTAGAAACATGCAAAAGATCTAGGAGTGGAGATGTCCACTCAGGCAGAGTCTTCCAGAGAGGGAAGAAAGTGCACCAGAGAGGCTGAAATATTGTTGGATGATGCACGAGAGAATGTGGAAGCACCTACTTCTCAATTTAAGAAGAGGATGTCACCTTAGAGGTACATTGGATACATGGCTCTTATTGACGAATGTGTTGTGACAGAGCCATCTTCCTTTAAGGAAGCAGTGTAGCAACCGGTTTGGGTTGATGCCATGGTGGAGGAGTATGATTCCATAGTTCGTAATATTGTTTGGGATGTGGTCCTGAGACCGGAGGACAAGTCATTGGTGAGCTCCCATTAGCTTTACAAGATAAAGAAAGTTGCATATGGTAGTGTGGAGAAGCATAAGACTAGATTTGTGGCCCGTGGATTTCCACATGTAGAGGGTATTGACTATGATGATACCTTTTCTCCTGTTGCAAGGTACTCATCAATTAGATCTATATTGGCACTATCAGCACAGATGGGTTGGAAGATACATCAGATGGATGTGAATACAACCTTCCTTAATGACATGATTGAGTAAGAGGTGTACATAGAGTAGCCTAAAGGTTTTGAGACCTTTGATCGTGAGTCGCATGTGTACCGGCTCAAGAGAGCATTGTATGGGCTGAAGCAAGCACCCAGTGCTTGGTACAACATGATAGATAGCTACTTCATCGGGTTGGGCTTCATGAAGAGTGAAGCAGATGCAAACTTGTACCACATAGTGGTAGAATGTAAATTGTTGATCATTGTACTTTATGTTGATGATATCATTCTGGCAAGTGATGATCAGTTGATCAATTCTTGCAAGGAGGACCTTGCAAGAAAATTTGAGATGAAGGACATGGGGCTCATGCATTAATTTCTCAGAGTAAGTATGCCAACAAGATACTTAAGAGATTCTACATGGAGAGCAACAAACCCATGGAGAATCTTCTAGCAGGTAACTGGAGGAAGGAGGATGTTACTTCAAGGGAAGTAGTGGAAGTTATTATTTATAGGCAACTTCTGGGTTCACTCATGTACTTGGTGAACACACGACAAGATATGTGCTATGCAGTTAACCAGCTTAGTCAAGCATTGGTTAGGCCTACCAAGTTGTATTGGAAGGTGGCAAAGCATGTGTTGAGATATCTCAAGGGCACTTCTTAGTATGGATTATGGTACAGATGGACAGAGGGGGTGAAGCTTCAAGGCTTCACCGATGCAGATTGGGCAGGGAGTCCATCCGACAAGAAGAGCACATCATGAGGGATTTTAAGTATTGGGTCAGCGACATTTTCATAGTACAACAGGAAACAGAGATCAGTTGCACTCAATTCAACAGAGCAGAGTACATGGTTGTGATTCAATTAACATGTGAGGCCATTTGGATGAGGAAGATCCTAGTTGGTTTGTTTGGTCAGCAGATGAATCCAACTGTGATTTACTGTGATAATCAGAGTTGTATCGAACTCTCTAAAAATCCAGTTTTTCATGATTGGTCCAAGCATATTGATATTCGATATCATCATCTTAGAGATTGTGTATTGAGGCAGATTATCTTATTAGAGTACATTCCCACGGAGGAGCAAGATGCTGACATTTTGACAAAGGAATTGTCAAGATGTAAATTTGAGTTTCACAGAGGCAGGATGGGGGTAGCTTATAATCCCTTTCTTGTTGAGATGGAGTGTTGAGAAATCTCCATTGAATCTATTATTATTTACTACATCTCCAAGTATACATGGTGTTTGAAATACCATCAAATACAACTTTACTCGTCTTGAAACTATTCTTCGTGTGATGATAATTTTTCCTCCATTGTAATATAACATGAGCAAGAACCAACTCACCCTAAGTTGTTGAGTGACTCAGCTAGTGATGGATATTCTAGAATATTTTCATGTGATCATTCTTCTCTTGCATCTCAATGAGTAGAGACTTCAAATTTTGGACATGGCTTGAAGAGTTACCATATTGCATTCGTACAATACTAATGAGAGGAGAGAGATATCACTCCAAGATTTTGTCTAGGGTATTCAAAGGGCTCTCTTGGAAGCGGCTTGGTAAAAATTTCTACAACCTACTCTTGAGTAGACACGTACTCCAATCTAACTATCTAGTCCACTATCTTTTATTAGAGAAAGTGATAATAGGAATATTATTTGTCCTGGAATGCATGACTATATTTTTAGATGGGTTTATGGCACAAGTGTTATCACATAATATAAGAAATTGTTGAGTATAGTGTTCCTAAATATCCATGAGGTTTTTCTTCATCCATTGAATCCAGATACAACATGAGGCTATGGAATTGTACTTTTCTTCAGCAGTAGATAAAGAAATAGAACTATGTTTCTCACCGAACCATGATACAAGACAACTAATGAGGAAGAATGCAACACCACTAGTACCTTTTTTTATCATCAACATTATATGCCCAATCAACATCAGTAATATTTCAATGTGAATTTTGTGACTTTGGAATACCATAAACCAAAATCCAATGTCCCTTGCAAGTATTTAAATATCTACTTGACTACCTAGATATGGGTTTCCTTGGGATTTGACTGAAACCATCCAACTAGAACAACAACCTACATGATGTTTGGTCTTGTAGTATGAGATAAAGTAGGGTGCCAATCATAAACTGATACATTATTTGATTCATCTCTAGAGATTCAACATCTTTGATGAGTTCACAACTCGTTACCATGGTTGTACTTACATGCTTCCACTCTCTCATACCAAATTTCCTTAATATTTCTTTGAGATACTTAGTTTGAGAGATAAAAATCCATCTCTTTATTTTTTGAACTTGTAATCCAAGGAAAAATGATAGTTCCCCAAGCATGGACATTTCCAATTCATTTTTCATAGTAGTTGTAAATAGTTGACTCAGTTTATTAGTGTTACTCCTAAATATGATGTCATCCACATACACCACAATAAACATCAAGTTATCGCCAACAAATTTTATATAAAGATTGTTATCTTTTTGTTCTTCTACTAAAACCTTGTTGATGGAGGTATTTATTAAGTCTATGATGCAATGCTCTAGGAGCTTGTTTTAGCACAAACAATGCCTTATTCAACTTGCACACATTATTTTATTTATCAACAATTGGAAACCTTCAGGTTGTTCAACATAAACTTCTTCTTTGAGATATCCATTAAGAAAGGTTGATTTGACATCCATTTGATATACTTTAAAGTTTTTATAATATGCAAGAGCCAAGAACATTATGAGTTCCTCAAGTCTAACCATTGGAGAAAAAGTCTCCTTGAAATCAACGCCTTCCACTTGAGCATATCCTTTGCATACAAGTCTTGCTTTGTTCTTGATGACCTAACCATCCTCATTTAGTTTATTCCTGAAAACCCACTTGGTACCAATCAAATTCTCATCCTTTGGTCTTGGTACTAACTTCCAAGTTTTGTTCTTTTCAATTTGATATATTTCCTCATCCATGGCCTTAATTCAATGTTGGCCTTGACTAGCTTGATCAAAATATTTAGGTTCTATTGTGGACAGCAAAGCAAAATTTGTGTGGCTAAGAAAGCCTACAAACCCCCTTCTTGTCTGAAATCCTACTTCTTTATTTCCTAAAATTTGACTTTTAGGATGATTTTTTTTGTACACACCTTAATGGAGTTTTTGTACACGTCGTCTTCTTCATGTTCCTCATGCTCTCCTTTTTTATATTCTTCTTCATCTTCAGGCTAATAGTTGATTGGAACATTTTGGAATTGTTGATGTTCTTTATGTATTGAAGCCTCATTAACCCTTACATTAATGCATTCAACGATCTTATACATTCTTTAATTATAGCATTTGTATCCTTTGCTTACAGAAGAATAGCCAAGCAGTATTCCTTCATTTTTTCTTGAGTCAAACTTTCCAAGATTCTCTTCTCACCAAGAAACACACAGAGGATGAAACTCACCTTGTAGGAGAAGGGGAAGGCCATTAATATGGAGTTAGATGAGGAAGAATCTAAAGAAATCCTGGTAGATGAGGAGGATGTGGAAATGGAAGTTGAAACCCAAGGTGCGGACCTTATTACTAGGCTACCATAATATGTTTGTCCGCGCAAGGGAAAAGCCGAGGTGTCGAAGGACATAGATGAGAGCAAGAGCTCCCCGCAAACTTCATTGCTCCTAGATGACATTGTTTTTAAGGGGTCGTGCCTAGGGCAGGTTCTTGTACTAAAATTCAAAGATTGGGACCTCGCAGATCACGATAAGTTCCCGCATTTAGCGACTGAGCAACTAATGCACTGACAAACTGACATGACTACTGGAACGATCGAATTAGAGCCACAGAGATGGCTTCAAGGTGTAGATAAAGTCGGGCTGCTCAACCTGCTCTAGGTATCGCATTACCACCACGCCCCAATGGCCGTCTTTGTCATTAGGCAACTGCCCTTCTTGGTGCATGATGGGTGTTTGTGGATGGAGGAACCCATTCCCATCATAGACCACTTGATTCATCAGATCACACGGCTGCCTTACTTAGGGGAGAATCCAGCCAATATATCAGAAGGAAAGGTGGCGAGTTGTCCCTCGTGGAAGCTATGAAGCATAAATTCAAGTTGGAGAAGAAGAAGCGGGATATGGCAATTAACAACCCTGCAGTCAAGGTAGCAACACAAATATTAGTAGGGAAGGTGATGTGAAAGTGCCTCGCAGATGAGGTTCCTGCGCCTGTGATTACATTAGTAGCCCAATGCGCTAAGGGGCTCCAGTTCAATTGGGCAAATTATCTATGCGATGAGTTCCTTGCAAACTGTCGCGAGGTACAGGAGCAGAGCAAGACATTCCGCTATGCATGGCTCTTGCTCTCGATTGTGCTAGTGGCATGGGAGTTGCCCGCAGATAGCCAATTCCCTTCGGTCACACCGGAACTTCCAAAGGAAATGAAGTATGCTTCATTGTGGGCAACCAAGGATGCATAACACATAAAATAAAGAAACATCTTTTGGATCTTCATGGAAATGAGTATCCGGATGGGGATCAATTGCAAGCCGCTATTGTCGCCCACAATATACACTAGTTTGCAGAGCTTTGCAAAGTTCAAAGAGGATTTCCACCATGTCTTATCAGAGCGCAGAAGGACCTTATGAAGACATGGCATAACTTACCATATCTGGCAACTGATGATGTTATCTTCACAGTCCTCGAGTCTTAGCTGCATAGTGGCGCGCTGCAACAAGCTTCGCAATGGAAACGGACAAGTCCACCATGTAGTGTAAGAAGGAAGAAACAAAGCTCAGAATGGCACAGCTAGTTGAGAAGTGCAGAAAAGAGGAAGTAGAGGCTTAGACCCAGGTAGTGCGCAACACTGCGAAATTGGCCGAACAATATAAGACAGGAGGAGAAGAGTGTGAAGGATATAAATGACCTTTGCCCGGGAGTGAAGTAGAAACAGATGAGTCGATAGAACAAGGTGGCATAGACCCACAGATGACGTCCACCCAACTCAAGCATCAGCACCTGCAAGAAAAGACAATGCCATGGAAGAAAAACAAGGCTTCAAAGACATCCTTTGACCCAATCACCCTCACTGAGGGGGCTTTGCATGATATTGGAGAAACGGTGACGGATGTCACTACGAAGGCCCTCCAATAGTTCGAAGAACAAAAACAATTAGTATTAGGGGTTCTCTAGACAGAGCTACAGGAGTTGCAGGCTCGCACTCCACAGGTTGGCACAATGTCCACCAGCCTCACGATTGGCACTTTAGCTGTCGTAGAGATGTTGCGCACCAAGGTGACCAACACGATAGTGCTACCAAATGGGTCACTTATTATAGAAAATGAGGCCGAACGGCCCACGGTCAGTAGCCTGAAACGGGTGGGATTGAATATGACTGCGCTCCCTTGAGAGACACTCCACTTCTTGTAGGATGGAGTCACTATGAAACTTAGGGACCGAGAGAGTCGTGCTCTGTAGGTGATGAGCGAGAAGTGCATCAACATTGAGTAGTTGGGTCTGCAGCGCAATGAGGCAGTGGAACAAAATAAGCAGATCATGCAGGTTGTGGAGGAAGCCTGTCAAATGGTCCTAGAGTTGGACATTTAGGAAAAAGAACCGGTTGAGGCGCATGTTCGCAAGTTAGCCACAGGAGTGCGTGATGCTTGAGCAGAGAAGGCCAAGATTAAGCTGGAGCTGAACCTATAGATCACAGAATTGCAGTTGAGGGCTCATCCTTCAACCCCATCGAAAGTTAGGGAACAACATGCCACCACTGTTACGACAGTAATAGCAGTGGTTGACAGTGCAGTAGCAGACTGCATGCAACTTTTTGAACAGTCATTTGAGGTCGCGACCACCCTATAGGAGGACCCGAATGTAGAGTGCCTGGAGACAGAGGCGTGCATGCTACAACAAAGGTATGATGAGGTCAAAGGGACTGCACAGACGGTCACCCTTACACAGAGGTTCGCATGGATGCAGGAAGCAAAGGCGATTAAGAAATAGGTGGATACCACTCGGCACAGAGAAGCGGTTCTAAAAGCGTGCCTACAGCCATGGATAGATGTGGCATACATGATCATAGATTCCATTGAAGGAAGGCTCGCGACACTGCAGGAAACTCAACAAAAGATTCAGGGTGGCAGTTCAGTGACAGTTACCAAGCAGAGAGGTGAAGAAGTCCAGCAGGCGGCTGCTCAGTGCATTGTCAAGGTTGCGGTCATCCAAATGGAGTTGGGAGGTCTTCATGCTAAGATCTCCGCACCTACAGAGTGACTCAAGGGTGAGTCACGATGTTTGTGTTGGGGGCCTGTTGGGCGCGGGATCCCCCAAGGGTAGTTTCGGGGCTTACATCTCATATGTTGGTAAAATTTTGTAATCCAAGTGTAAAGACTCTACATTTTGTGGTTACGGAGCGCGTAGATGTTAAAGAGTCATAGGGTTGTCTACCCTTATTTTGGAAATGTAATGTCGACTATAGAAGAGTAGTTTAAAGCAAAAAAATGAAAAGAGAAGGAACATGTAAGAAAGTCATAGCTCTAAGAAGAAGTCTAAGTCTTGGGTCATAGTGTAGGTAGAGGCTTTGCAGCTGAGTGCGCTGACCCCTACAGTTGAGTGTGCAATGTGGATCGAGTTTGTAATCGTTCGGAATTATCAATAAAGAGAAGTATTCTACAATTTCTACGTCTTTATTTCCTATTTATGCATCTTGTTATGTTGGGTATGAATTTCACTTATAACACTTATATGAAGCACGAATGTATGTAAATGTGTTGGTTAAGTGAACGCAAGTAAGAACATTTGTTTACGCGAAACTAACTAAGATCGGTTAATAAGATAAGTAAGACACTTAGCCTGGTTTGGCAAATATCACAGTTCGTTGCCCTAACAGTGCGAAAGTCTTTGAGCCAGAGGTTAGGGTTGCGCGAAAGCCATTGTACCCTTTCACAAAGGTACTGAAGGGTGGAACAGAGGGCTAAGAAACCTGCGCGAAGGCAGGTATAGCTGGAATAAACCAACATCACAACCATCTCAAGGGTGTGGAAAGGGTACTTAATTTTCTAACATTTTTTTTCTAAACAAGGGTGTTTTGTTATTTCCATTGAACTTATATATGGACAAATCATCTATAACACTCACCGACACATCGAAATCAACAAAGTTAGAGAAACATGTTGGGGTTGTTGTTGGCTTGAGGGGGCCTGACCCAGGTTCAGTGTTAGTTATCCAAACAAATCCCTAAACTATTGGCCCTTTCAGCATCATCACAAGGAGTGCGAATTGAAGTCTCACCCGAAGTAGTTCCCACAACCACAAAATGAAAAAAGAATTTTATCTACATACAATAATAACATAATATAGTTGCCATCATTTTTCCTTTTGAGATAAAGACAATGATCAGAGTGACATCTAGTATAACCTTGTTCAGACATAATCCTATCAAATTTTAGATACCATTGCCTTGGAGCCTGTTTTAAGCCATACAAGCTCTTCTTCAACCTGCACACTAGTTTCTCCCTCCCTTTGACCTCATATCCTTGTGGTTGATGCATATAGATCTCTTCCTCCAAATACCCATGGAGAAAGGTCGTCTTTACATCTAAATGCTCAAGATGCAAATCTTCTGCTACTAGTAGACTTAAAATAGTTATAATTGAAGTCATTTTAACAACAGGAGAAAATATTTCATGAAATTCTATACCTTTCTTCTATGCAAACCCCTTCACAACAAGTCTAGCTTTATACCTTTTTCTACCTCCATCTTCTTCCTTCAACCTATAAACCCATTTATTCTGCAATGTTGTTTTACCCACAGGAAACCTGACTAAGTCCCAAGTCCGGTTATGTACCAAGGAGTCCATCTCTTCTTTCATGGCTAGCTCCCACTTCTTGCTTTCTACTTGCACTGCTTCTTCATAACATTCTGGTTCACCAGAATCATTCAATAATACATAATATAATGAAGGAGAGTATCATTCAAGGGGTCTACTTATCCTAGTAGGTCTTCTAACACCACTTTTTGGTGTTTGAGGTGCATGTTGGTTTTGTGGTTGATGTTGTTGTTCTAGCTAATGATCATTACGGTTTTCAAGAACCTTTACTTTTTCTGTGATCTCATCAAGCACTGTGTATTGTTTGTTTTCTTTTTCCTGTTTCTTTTCCTCCATCTAATCCTTATACAAAACCTTTTCATTGAATATGACATCTCTACTAATGATTTTTTGATTTTCATAATCATATAAGTGATAGCCAAAATCATTAACACCATATCCAATAAAGGTACATTTCTTTGATTTTTCCTCAAGCTTTGTTCTATTTTCTTTATTAATGCGAGCAAAGGCTTCACAACCAAAAGTCTTTAAAAATGAGTAGTTTACCTTTTTACTTGTCCATGCCTCCTCTGGAATACCTCTATTCCAAATCAACATGCTTCAAACCTGGCAATAAATTTATTAAGTGAAGAATTTGCATCCCCTTCTCACTCATGTTCCTGAGCTTATGACGCCATAATGTTGTATTTATTCCTGTAGAGGTTAAAGCACTAACAGGATTAGAAATACCATTGCATTAATACAATGTACGAACATTTTCTCATTTTGCTATTACCAGGGCTTCTTTAGTGACCTTCCAGGTTTTATCTGTAAAATTAGTTACACAGCCTTCACCTCCCAACTGCCTTGTTGAAATTAGATTTTTCTTCAGATCTGGAACATGCCTTACCTCCTTCAATATCCATTGGTTTCCATTTTATTTTTTTATGAAACCTTTACCCATTCCAATGGTTTTACAGGGTTTATCATCACCCAAAACAAACTTGTCCAAAATCTCCTTGAACGTAATCATGAAATTGTATCCTATCAGGTGTGGCAGGGAATGAGGCCCCTGAATCTACGGCCCATGCATCAATTATATTTTCTAAAGAAAGAATCAAAGCATCTTGCAACATGTCACATGTCACATTCACTTCATCATATTTTTCTTGTTGCTTGTCTCCTTCTTTTCCCTTTTGAGACTTACAGTCTTTCTTCAGGTGTCCTTTCTTCTCGCATTTCAAGCACACTATCCCCGGTTTGGACTTGGATCTGCCTTTCCTTGACTTATTATGATATCCTGGGCTCTTTCCTCTTTCCATCTTTATTCCCCTAGTCTATGTAGTCAAAGCATTACTTGATGTCTCACTGGAGCTTTTCTGTCACATTTCCTAACTAAGGATTGCACCGACAACTTCATCAAACTTTAAAGTACTAGAGCCAGAGATAGAGTTACTAATGGCCATAACTAAACCATTCCAACTTTCTGGAAATGAGAGCAGAAATAACAGAGCCCTAACGTCATCATTAAAAATTACCCCTACAAAACTTAACTGACTTGTAAATGTATTAAATTCATTTAAATGATCAACAACAGATCCACCTTCTGACATATTCATATTAAATAAACGCTTCATAAGAAATATTGTATTTGAGGCTAAGGGTTTTTCATATAATTCGGCCAATGCCAACATTAAACCCTTTGTTGTTTTTTCATTTGAAATATTAAAGGCTACCGATGCTGCTAGGCACAGTCGTATTGTTCCAAGTGCCTTTCTGTCAAGAATATCTCGTTCTGTGTATGTCATACTCATCGGCTTTTTTGTATTTTCGCTCAATGGTAGGTACAGATCTTTCTGATACATATAATCTTCCATCTGCATCTTCTGCAGTCGGTAGTTTTGGCCATGAAATTTTTCGACCCTAAGCCTACCATCTTCTGCAATTGCTCCCACTCGAACCAGAAACCCTTCTCTCCTATGATTTTATCAGCCAAATAGACCTTCGACTCTGATACCAGTTGTTAGAAAATTACATATTACAGAGAAATAGTACACATAAATTATGGTAGAAAGACAAACATAGAAAATGCATAAAACAAGAGAGAGACACAGATATACATGGTTCACCCAATTTGGGCTACATCCACGAAGAAATAGTTAGTCCTTCCTTTTATATTATCCAACAAAATGAAGAGATAAAACCTACAACGATCTGTTGTAATTTCCTCTTCGCTCGCATACAATCTCCTCTCTCTTTCTTGCTTAGAATACACATATGTTCAGCCACAATACAATTCCCTCATATATAGTGAGGGGTTGCCTTCTAGGAAAAAAACCCTAAATTAAACATAACTTTTACCATCAAATCATCCACCTAATGAACAACCCAGATTGACTGTGAAATTACAATATTTACATCTATTTTTAGCTTTGGGGGGGCTCATAAAAATTGTCATCACCCCCTAGGGGTGAACAAATGGGTGGTGTTGCCACCCCATTACGAACTGGGGTCCCCTCAGATGACATTGTCTATGGGTTGTTCACTTTCACGTTCAAAGGGCATGCAAAGAAATGGTGTCACACATTGATGGAAGCCTCTATACACTCTTTTGATTACATGTTCAAATAATTATAGTGTGCTTTCGTTCTTTATGATCGTAAATCACTTAATAAAAATAAAATAAAATTGTGAAAATCACCTGACGAATCTCTTGAGCACTTTCACGATCATTTTCTTCATTACTGTTATGAATTTCCTGAACATGAAGTTGGCTGGAAATTTTTAGAGGAAGTATTTCAGTATCTTGTTCACATTTTTGAGAATCCACACGAGTTAGACTCTTTCAAGCCTCTCCCAACATACCTCAGTGTTAGAGCTTCTAAATCTGAGACAGACAAGGTTGTTGCCCAGAGTGACCCTACATCCCCTTCTCATCAATCATATCTAACTCTACAGGTCGAGGTGGGAGAAGTTGAGAATCCACCTATTGATCTGTCACCATCTCCTCCTACCCCACCTACTCAAGATTTATGTGCATATTTGGCTAGGAAGCCCGATGGTTGTCTTGTGGTATTATCTCCCCGGCCTTCGTCCTTTGATTCCTATGATCCTTTGGATTTTGGTGTGTTGTTCTCATATGTCTCGAATCCTACTTGTGATGTTCACGAGGATTAATTTTTGGATGGAGTTGGTGTTAAACATCCAAATTGTGCTATCGTTTTTTATGAGTATGTGTGGGAATCTGAACTAGAATCTGTGGTGGAGGATGACCTCCTTCTTTTTGCACCTCGTCCATTTTATCCTGACATATTCCATGATTCTGCTATTACTGTTCCATCTTATGAAAATTCAACTGCATATTTTTATATTTTTGATTATCGCAAAACACGTGACATTCCATTTCTTCATTCGATAGTAGAGAGGAAAAATCTATCATCTTAGATCCTCCCAATCTCTCACATTACATTTTTGGAAACATAGAGGGTGAAAATTCTCATTATCCATCATCCCCTCTTTATGATTCATCAAATCATGATGATGCCATTGTCCATCATCTTGAGTTTTCTAATCGTGGTTGTCATGATATTTTCATTCATTCATATAATCATGATTCTGATTTGTCTATTGTTGATATTTCTAATCCACCGGTCTTTGATGATCCATATTCTAATGAATTGGAAACTCCTCAAGCTATCGAGGCGCTTCAGCACGAGTTGATGGTTATGTCAGGCTCTCGTAGCCTTGAGGTTAGTTCCACTTTCGATCAGAAATCTGTTGAATCTCCCTAGGTTCCTCACCACTCTGTTATTTACACTGAAAATCAATCTATTTCACAGTTTTCGCATCCTCCATCAGAATCACATGATCCTATTGATCATGCATTGGAGCAGTCATATGTAACAAGCATTGTTGCAAAATGGATTTTTTCTTCTTTCTTTATGTTTTCTCGTTTGTCAAGTTTGAAGGTGTGTACATGCTTGTCTTCCATGTGCAATGTGACAGGACACTATGATATGTCCACAAAGTGTCTTTCACGTGCTTTCCATTTTTACTTTTTTTTGGATGCCTTTAAGCTTCAAATTTTTTTCTTTACATTGTTGTATCTTTCTTGCTTGGTTTGACTTCATATGTTTCTTGTCAATCATGATATCACCTACATGGGCCAACCAATGCGTTGATGGCTGCATTGGAAGTATCACTTCACGTGAGTTGTCCTATGATTTGCTTAGCATAGGAGTAGGTGTAGTGTTTTCTTTCTTGTTTTTTTTTTATTTTCCTACTTTGTTTTGATTTCCCTTGCTTCTTTCCTTTGTCATTTTCTTTCACACCAGTGGGTTAGTTTCGGCATGAAACCGTGTTTGGCTTCTTGAGACAAGTAGGGAGAAATCCAAGAGGAACTTGTACATTTATCAACACTTGGTTATCTGTCTATTCCCTCTCTTTATGTGAATCTTGTATTTCTTCTCGTCAATCGTACCCTGATGGAAAATACGTTTGTTTTAGGGAGAGTCATGGTGAAATCACGATGCTTGTACTCTTAACTAGTGTCGCCTACTCTAATCAGTTTTCTATATTTGGTTAACCCTTGTCACACTACAACAAAAAATGACATTGGTGAGGGGTGAAAAATGTCACCATAAGCTCATTGGTGACGGTCAAAAGAGCCTTCGTCACGAAAAACTAAATGTCATCCAAGGTAGGGTCACCACAAGTATAGGTGTTGTAGTGACATTCAAAGTCTGTTACCAATAATTATCAATAATGATGGATAGCGACCGTCACCATTTCATATGAGAAATGGTGATGGACCATAGCCTCCGTCATCAAAAGTTGAACGTCACCAAAGGTGGCGTCGCAAAAAGTATAGGTGTTGTAGTGACATTCAACGTCCGTCACCAATAATGATTTATAATGATGGATAGCAACCATCACCATTTCATATGAGCAATGGTGATGGACCATAGCCTCCGTCACCAAAAACTGAACGTCACCAAATGTGGTGTCACAAAAAATATAGGTGTTATGGTGACATTCAAGGTCCATCACGAATATTGATTATAATGATGGATAGTGACCGTCACCATTTCATATGAACAACAACAATTTATTGTGATGGATTTTCCATGGCCATCACTATTAGTGCATATATATGGTGACGTTTGTTGACCATCACCAAAAGGCGCATTGCCAGAAGTATAGGTGTTGTGGTGACATTCAAAGTCTATCATGAATAATGACTATAATGACGGACATCGACCATCACGATTTCATATCAACAACAACGATTTATGGTTACGGACCTTTGAGGGCTGTCACTATCGATGCGTATATATGGTGGCATTCGTTGATCGTCACCATTTCATATTTTGGTGAGGGTTGAAAAATGTTACCAAAGCCCATTAGTGATGGTCAAAAGAGCCTCCGTCACCAAAAATTAATTTTTTCCATTCCATATGGATGTCAGGGCACGATGGAATCGAACCGCAAACCTCCTGCTTATGAAGCAAGTGCTCTTCCATTAAGCTAGCACCCTTTAAAGAATTAGAATTTTAAAAATTAGACCTTGAAACTTCATAAATTGTAAATTCTACAACTTTCAATAAATTGAAGTCTTGGCAATATTTTACTAAACAAGAAAAACAACATCGAAGTTGCAAGTCCTTGCCTAATGGCTATGGAAGCTATGAAAAGTGGGTGGAGGGAAAAATAATTATGTATAAAAAATCAATATGTCTAGTTGAATACTCAATTAGAAGTGAAACTCTGAAGACATTTATAATCTATAAATGACCTATAACTAGAAAATGCACCAAATATTGCAAAAGAAATGTCATAAGTGAATAGCATATGGAAGAAGAACATTGATGAAGACAGATGTAATTTGTTATAAGTTGAGTGAAAGAAAAATCTCAATATTATTGTTGTTTGGTGTTTAGATATCTGAATTATATCTAAACTTCTATGCAGATGTAACACAGATCTTCGGAAACCATGAACGACATATGATATAAAAATTTATCTCTCTCCCTCTCTCTCTCTCTCTCTCTCTCTCTCTCTCTCTCTATATATATATATATATATATATATATATATATATATATATTATATAATATCCCTTTAGATAAACCAACATGCAATTTGAAATTTCACAAGTCCGCACTCAAAGCATGACAACAACCAACACATAAAAGAAATTGACTTGGACAAAAAGCAATAGCTCCACCTTCATTCTTGTGTTACTTCTGTTTATTTGAATTTGACTCGTGACATTTTTTATCTAAAAAGCAATCAAAATCATCACTAGTATTAAATCATCCAACACAGACTTTGGATATTCGACTTACATCTACGTTCTTGTTGCCATGCCTAAAAACCATGGAGTTTCCTATCAATAGTAGAATAAGATGTGTGCTTGCTGCTCAAGAACACATTCCTTATTAACCATTGTTACCTGACAAAAACCAAAGAAACGACACAATATCAGCGTACACAATATCCCTTACCGAAATATAATCATAACTTAGCAAAGAAGTCTAAAAGATGTTCTTAATTAATAAACTTTGTATTTGGAAATACTGTTTCTTTATATTTAAAAAAGACTATGTTGTACAACACTTCTGTCTATTTATCCAGGCAATTATATCATAGCATATAGTAGCAATCTACAGTACCTAAAGTAAAAAGACAAATTTGCTCAAGAAAATAGATTTAGAAAAGAGCTTTGAAAACTATAAGTTTGTGATCATGCAAGTTGTGTGGGCTATGCAAGTAGCCATTATTTCAAAATGGTTGATGTTTCAACCCTAATAGTTATTGTGACGACCACAATGAGCTAATCAATATAGCATCTAATTATGTATTCCAGTGTGTAAGATTATAGTGACAACAAGGTAAAAATACTAACACTTGAAAGGATATGTCAAATACTTAAGAAGTTTCTAGTTTAGATATAAATAGAAAAGTATAAAATCATGTTTAACAACAGAAAGGGATTAATAAATATGGGAGCTATTGTAGTCAAATCAGTGAGACTTTTTTAAAAGTAATTTAATTTGCAAGGCTAAAAAAGGATGTATACCTGTAACAACACAACACCCACTTCATCCCCAAAAAGAACACAGGAGCTCCGGTCTGTCCAATCAACATATCTAGAAAGAGAATCTGATCCAATAATCAAAACATGTTTAAATTTGCCACCTGTCATTGTTCCAAGAATACTAACCATAAGTAAATGAATTATACAAAAAAAATTGGATTTATCAGCAATCAGAATAGGCACAACAACTCACCTTTTAGGAAACATGTAGTTGTTACAAGACCCAACACGAAGCCATTACAAGAAGTTGTAATGTCGAAAGCCAAGGCTTTTATACAACCCACCTCACTTTGTACCTGATATCAAAATTGCATTTTTTTTCTAATATAGAATCACGAGTATGAATAATTAATGCAAACATTTACAGAAAAATATCTAAAATCTACATGTAGTAAACCGTATTTGTTAAAATTATACAAATTGACACAAAAATTACCAATTTAATATGGTTAAGGGGAAAAAAGGTTATGTCCTAAAGACATAGGTTGTTAGCATGCAAAAACTTAATCCTAACATTAACATGAAATCCAAAAAAATGGGAACTTTTGGGAGTCAGAAAACAAAATATTTTATAGACCCTTGGTTGGATCCCATTTAAAAACTGGAACAATTATATATTTCCATAAAATCAACATATGCACAATCACTAAGATCAATTACTTTTCATTTGGATATCACAAGGCAATCCGCTTTGTGGTGGCTACCGCATGCAATTTTCATTCAAACCCAATAGGAATGTAGTTGCATAAATATGTTCATATACCAACATAATTATCGATATCGGTGGAATACTTTATGTTTTGTTACATATGTGAGAAGCAAATACTAATAACAAAGAACTGGCAATTTTTTAAAAACATAATACACACATGCACACAAGAACAAGTTTTGAAGACAAGGCACTATAAACTAATTGCAAGGAATAACATGCTAAAATATGATAGAATGATCATCTTTGACTCATAGATTTGCAAACAAGAGGCACAAGTTCATTCAGAAAGCATAAGGATTTTCACAAGCAAATACAAACTATTTGCGAGAAGCAAGAAACTAAACTAGGATAACAATCATATGCTTTAAGTTAGAAATTTGCACAACATGTACAGATTCCTCCATATGCAGCAAAATAATTTTGATATGAGCATTATTGTTGGCTTGGTTGGGCCTGACCCAAGTTCAGAGGTGATTTAGTGAAGCAAATTGCGATACTACTGGCCCTTTTGACAACAGTCTGCGGAGCGCAGACTGAGGTCTCACCGGAAGTAGTATGGGAGGGTGCTAGAACCAGGTTTTCACACCCTAGGGATGTCTGATGGGCTTCTAGAGGTTCACGGTTTGACCGATCGCTATGCGCACTTATGATCCCTTCACAACCTGTGGTGTGGCTTCCGCGCAACCCTACTCAGGGCGCGACCCATACAATACCCAAGATCCTTGCTAATTAACCGATTACTTAACTTGTGTGTGTAATATTTATGGTTATTACAACATATTCAGCAATCATAATAGTGCATGCAATACATAAACGAATACATACATAAAGAAGATAATGCACAACAAATCCACAGAATTAGGAATCAACTTCTCTTTTATTAATCTTCAATATTTTTTACAAACTGGTCACCTCCCTGCGCACTCAGTTGCAGGGATCTGCACACTCAGCTACATACTCTACTAGGCCTCTGTGCACTCAACTGCAGAGCCTCTTCCTACTACTACAACCCAAGACACTTAGAATTCTCTCTAATCTTGAACCACTCCTTCACTATTCATTCTATCTTCCCTCCCTTTAAAGCTTAGAGCCTCGCTCTATTTATACAATCCCATGGTCCGTGGACCATGGGTAGGCTGACTATACACTAGTTTACAATACAATGTTTATGGAGGACAACCCTATGACTCAATTGTACACTTCGCGCTCCGCGCCCGCAATTTGTGGAGTTTTACAACATCTTTGACCAAAACCTGGGCTTTGAGCCCCAAAATCTATTGTGGGGGGGATTCCATGCCTAATAGGCCCCCAAAGCAATCATCGTGACTCTTCCCAAGTCACTTTGCTAGTGCGGCGATCTTGGCACGGAGCCACTCCAATCAATCCTCTGTTGTGCAGAGGTTCGTAGCACACTGTTCTACGATCTGTTGGATTTGATCCACTCTTCCGGCTAAAGTCTCGCTGTCAGGGGAAAATCCTTGTCTTAAGGCATGCATCGCCTTCAACTATGTGAGCTTTCCTTCAATGTCTGCAATGATGAGTAAGGTCTCATCAATCCAAGGCTAGATGCGCGCTTTAAGGACTGCCTCTTTCTGCCACGCGACATCCACCTGTTCTTTCAATGCCTTTGCCTGTTGTAGCTTCGCAAGCCGTTGGGATAGGACAACTATCTATGCCATTCCATGCACACTGTCATACTGCACTTGAAGCTCCTATGCCTCTATTTCTAGGCGTTGTATGTTGGGGTCATATTGTAATGAAGTGAGGACCGTGAAGGATTCTTCCAACATAGCAATGCAGTTCTGGACTGCCTGGCTTATTTCCTCCAACCCTTTTTGAATAACACCAGTGCTCTATTCCCTAACTTCTAGGGGCATAGAGGACTACGCCTTTAATCGTAGCTGAGCAATCTGAAGGTTCAGGTCCAATTGTACCCTCATTGCTTCCTCCTTTGCCTCGTGGGATCCATTGGCTAATTTGTGTATTCACACTCCAACTGGTAGGTCTGTCATAATTTCGAGCTCTGGAACGTGGCGACATGCTTCCTCTACCATTTGCTCCATCTATTGATTCTGTGCAAGCACTTCATTGTGTTAGAGACTAAGCTACTCAATATTGATTTTCTGTTCGCTGAGCATCTATACTGCGCGTCCTTCCCTAGCTCGGAGTTCTGCTGTCGCTCTGTCTTGTAGCTGATATAATATATCCCGTGAAAGGGCAGCCAAGTTTAGGCCAAGTCCCTTGATCCTACCCACCATAGCTCTGTCCTCCTCGCTTTCCATCCTGAGCACTCCTTCTGGCAGCACTATGGTGTTGGCCATTTTTGCGCACAGCAGCTGCTCCGTTGCTAATGTACCTATGGCTTCGTAGGTGGTTACTGCTCCTTCCTGTGGGGGCTGCACCTAAAGTTCCTATAGCTATGCCCTTAGGGCCCCCAACACATTCTGTTGCTCCATCATTGCTTTTTGGAGCGCTTCCCGGGTGACCTCGCGAACTGTGTCGCCAATGTCATAGAGGTCACCCTCTGTCAATGTAATTGGCTCGATGTCTAGTTTGGAAGCCTTGGCCTTCTTTCATGGACCTGACCGCTTTGCAACATGCAATAATTTCAGTTGGGTTAACGTCGTGCTCGGGTTTGCACCTTCTGTTATATCTGGTCCCTGTCTTGTAGACACGTTTTGGCCCCCTTCCTCATACGTCGCGGTGGCCCCTGTTGCTTGTGTTGCTGCTACTCTTTGAATGGCCTTTGCCTATCTGCAGCTGCCTTTGTTGCTTTGCGGGCAGCCCTTACCTTCATGGCTGCTTGTTCATTGCACCTCTGCTGGGCCAACTTTGTGACACGCAACTTGGTTGCGTCCTTCTGCTTCTGTGCTACTGTTCTATCCCTTTCTGCTAAATCTGGGGCGTGCCACTCGGGAGGCCATGATTCGAGCATGAAGAATATGGCATCATCAATTGTGATGAAAGGAAGCTTGGTCCAGTTCTGTGCCTGATCCTTACGTGCCTTGATATACACATTGTGCATATCCGCCTTGAAGTCTGCAAAGCTCTGTAGATTGTTGTACATTGTGGGGGATAGGTGCGGCCTCCTTTTAATCTACACCCAGATGCTTGCCTCCATGAGCACCCATAAGATTTTAGTCTCATGGATTTGCATGGCATCCTTCGTAGTCGAGAGTGACCCATATTTTGCTGCCTCTGGCAAGTCCTATTCAAGATGAGGGTACTGACTATCCTCAGGCAGTTCCCTTGTCACCAATAAAATGGACAAGAGAAACCACGAGTAGTGGAAGGTCTTGCCCTCCTCTTGAGCTTCCTTATAGTTGATGAGGAATTCTTCATAGAGGAATTCAACCCAGTTGAATTGGACCCCCTCCGTGCATTGTTCTTGCAGCACAACGACCAACGCTGGTACCTCGTCTCCTCGGCATTTTCTCATCACCTTCCTAGCCAGTAGTTGGGTGGCGATGCGCACCCCTTTGTCTTTAATGCTACTGATTACATAGCCTCTCTTCTTCTTTTCCAATTTGTACTTCTTGTTCATGGCCTCTGCGAGTGCCAAATCTCCGCTTTTGCTAGCTATCTCTATAGGGTCCTTTCCCTTACAGAGAAGCTGAGAAATCATGTGAATAAGCTCCGTCGTGATGGGAATAGGCTCCTCTAGCCATAAGTAGCCATTGTGCACTAGGCAAAGCAACTGCCTGATGACAAAGATCGTGATCGGTGCACGGTGAAAATGCAGAATCCATAGTAGGTGGAGTAGTCCGGCCTTCTCCACACCACGTAGCCATTTCTGTGGCTCTAATGTTGTAACTGACCCCTCCTTGCTCTGTTTCATGAGATTCTCAGTCTGTAAATGTGGGAATGTTTTGCTGTTTGTGAGGTTCCAGCCTTCAAATTTCATGGTGGGCACGTGGCCCAGAGCTGAGCCCTCAAACAGAATTCCATCTGGGAGGAGCGGGGTTTGGAGTGCGCTCTTAGCGGCATCCAAATCCTTGGGTACCTTAGCTTTCCCTTTCCGCAGAGGAATGTACTCTAGAAGTTTTGCTGCAGTGCGCACTGGCTGGATGTCTTCTTCCATTTCTTCATCCACCTTTATCTCCTCTACAAGAGCCTGAAGGTCCTCCTCCTCATCATCTGTCTCAAGGTTGAAAGCCTTGCCCTTTTCTTCCATGGAAAGTTTACCAAACCATGGATTTCGCGGGGACATGTGGACTGGTCCCGTTGCCTGTGGATCCTTCTTGGGCCTTAGTGTCCGAGGTGATTTCGGGATTTCTAGCGCATCCCCCACCTGCACCGTAGGGTTCTGTGCGGCTTCCTTGGCGGCACTCTCT
>APFE030986761.1:0-10495 GCA_000404065.3 Pinus taeda
GGCTTTTTATCCTTTTTTCTATTGTTTTTTGCTCTGAAAATTATGGATATTTTAGTAAGATTTTAATTAAATTTCGCAAGGATTCTTATAAATCTAAATTATAATTGTCAAATTTCTAGATTCTAACGAGCAAAACCCTTAGACTGGCAGAAAAACTAGCTCTAATACCACTGTAGTATCATGATTTATAAACTTTTCCTTTTTTCATTCTTCAGAAAATTTAACAAATAATTTTCCATAAAATTTACATCAAGGCTCTTTGAAAAAACTCAATAAGAAATACACAAACAATATTGATCTGACAATCAAACTTATTTTATTCACTGGAATAAGATATTATATGCCAAATTAGGATAAAAAACCAGAGAAACAATGACAAATATTTAAAATGGTGCAAATCCAGTTAAGAGTTGACTGCATGCAGTTGTTATCTCTTTCAGTTCTAGGCACTACTCTTCATGGCTGAATTGAATCTCATGCTGAGTAGTAGTGCCTAGATTGGGTGAACTTTTGAAGAAGAAAGCGGATCAGGGAGTAAGAGTTCTGGTCCTCATCTGGGAGGATAGAACGGCCGTGGAGCTTCTCAGAAACCAGGGACTCATGCAAACCCACTGTGACGAGACATTTGAATATTTCAAGGGCACCAATGTCTACTGGTTTCAATGTCCCAGAAACGCAGCCCGTTCGTTGAGTGCATTCCAAACCGTGGAGATTGCTGCACAGTTTACCCATCACCAGAAGACTGTGTGCTTAGATGCCAGCGTCCATGGCTCTGAGAATCGCGAGGTCGTGAGCTTCGTTGCAGGAATCGATCTCTGCGATGGAAGGTATGATAATGAGATCCATCCATTGTTTAGGACTCTTGATACTGTTTACAAGGATGATTTTCATCAGAACAATTACAAGGGAACGGATCTTCGGCACGGAGGCCCTAGGGAGCCATGGCATGATGCCCATTCTAAGATCCAGGGCCCTGCTGCTTACGATGTGGTCACCAATTTTACTCAGCGCTGGACGAAACAGGCCGATCCCACACTGCTCCTAAATCTTGAGGATTTACCAGGCCTATTGCCGCCTGGAACAAATTTTGAAGGTCCGGAGACCTGGAATGTTCAGATCTTCAGGTCTATCGACGATGCTTCAGTGGTCGGATTCCCTGCAAATCCCTCCGAAGCGCCCGAGCTGGGTTTGATTACTGTAAAGGATCAAGTAATAGACAAAAGCATCCAGTGCGCCTATATCGAAGCCATTCGCGGAGCCAGGGACTTCATTTACATACAGAACCAGTACTTCTTTGAAATCAGCAGAACTTAACTCGAAAATGAAAATGAAAATGGTATTTGGGCGCGAGGGGAGGTGGCTGTTTGAAAATGGGTCCCGGTGCCAGCGGATGGATGGCGGGTCCTGCGTTCCCGCGAGGGAATGGGTCTCGGTGAACGGGCGTGATCCCCGACCCCGGAATAAGGCATGTATGCGCGCATGATCATTTTGACATACATGTTATAGCTGGCCTTTATACGGGCATTTAATGCTTTATGGTAGGCTGGTTAGCTCTTGCCAACACTGTACTGCATAATTCGGTCAAAGGGCAAGTCATATTTTCCATGCTATCAGGGCATAAATGAACAGCGGGTTTATGAACAGCAGATGTATATGATTACTGTTTGATTTTGTTAAGGCTGAAATCGAACAGTGGACATATACACCGGCCATTCATTTATAGCCCGATAGCATGAAATTTATTGACAGCCCAGCAAAAAAGAAAAAATATGCTAAAAAATATAAAAAAATAAAATTAGCCAATTAAACATGGTACCGAATTATTCGGACAAAAAAGAGAAAATATGTCGAGAGGTGTCGTTATAAACTTACACGTTGAAAAATATAAAAAATTAAAATTAGGCCATTAAACGTCGTACCAAATAATTTGGACAAAAGGGACAAAATGTTTTGAATAATTGCGAACTTCCCAGTTCCACGTAGAAGGTGAATAATTGCAGTTCCCAGTTCCACGTAGAAGGTGAATAATTGCGAACTTTCGTAGATGAATACACAGCCTAACGGAATCATAATATTCGCTGTCAAATAAATAAGGATCTCCTGAGACTTACATTAAATTGATTAATATTTAGTAATTACCGATTTTAAATCAATATTAATAATTTTATTATATAATAAAGTAAGAATTTTGATTACTACTGCGAACGTCCGAAACACACTTCCCTTAAACACATGGTTTTACAAATCAATCCAGTTGATATTTTAACATCACCATATTATATATATATATATATATATATGCATGACTTACATCATATTTTTTGAAATATTTATTTATTTCATCCAATTAATAACTAATATATATAATATTAAATTATTGTTTAATTCATTTATTTATCTTATAAAATTCGGATTCATTATAGAAACAAGGACGGCTGCATAGCAGCTAGTCCTTGCAAAGCACATAGAATGGGTCTAGTGTCTAGATGTGGCTTGCTCGCTTGTGGGGGCGAAAAGCTGAGTTTGGCTACAAAACATAATTTCATTAAAAAGCTAAGGATAGTGCAGGGACAAGAACTACACACATACATGCACATGTAGTAAAACTACTTACTTATGCAGCTATCATGGTCTCTAATATACAAAAGGTCACCTTTGCAGCTACAATCATAGCTGCCCCATGTATTTTTGCAACTTCTTTCTGAGCACTGGCAGGCTAAGAGACAGATTGATATGTGCTTCACATAAGCTTCAGTAAGAGCACTAACATGTGCTACCACATTGGCTTGTGCTTGGCATGTTATGTGATTGGTATGCTTTGTAACAGAGGGTAATGATGAGCCCCTGTGATGAATATATTGGGGAAAGCGAGGACCATATCCCACCATGTACGAAAGCTTTAGAGGATTATGCCACAGTATGTAGTCCACCTGCATACACAGCCAAACACAATATCAGTTTAGTACTGACACTTTTTGATGCAATATTTTGTTATCAAGTTTGGATTCCAATGACTAGAGCCTTAAAGAAAGCATGACGAGACTTGCTGAGATCATATTCGTAGTGAGAATATGATAAGATCAGTTCTGGTAAGTAACAATTATTCTTGAGCCAGTACCTTCAGTTGTATGTAGACCGAGGATAGTTTTCATGCTTGAGTGGCTCCTAGTACCTGTTAAAATGAAGACACAAGAAAAGTAAGTAACTTTATGTTCCAATACTTGAGTTTCATATTGATTATAGTTTGAGTGCAGTCAACTATTATATACATGATAGGAGAGAGAAGCAAGAACTGGCCCATAGGAAAAAGAAAATATCAACCAATTTCAGACTCAAATGCAACTGAACATTTTACATTCCTGTATGTTTTTCATATGCATATATTATATTTTTGAAACCCCAACCTTTGATGAGCACCTCAATTTTCACATTCTGAAAATTTACTGCTCTGACATCTGCACCCACCACCTTACCGAAACTTATGACAATTTTATATTTAAGCATTGAAATATCACAAATGAGAATTCAATTGTACGAGCTGAATCACTGTGTCAAATATCAACCCATGAAGGCGAAACTGCAATATCAAAATTCTTTTTTGAAAGCCATCATTTCGGCACTGTTCTTAAAATCGAAGGCTAACATTTTCTTGAATGCTTTGCACTTTTGCAAAACTTGTCATGCAGGTCTATATGAGACCAATCCACTCCTGTACTGTTTCTTAACACAAGAAAAAAACCATGTGGCTGAGTCAATAAAATGCAATCAGTAGTCCATGTTACAAGTTTCAATAGTATACATCACTTAACAAGCCTTATATAGGCCATATGTTCACTAAGCCAAAAAATTTATAACATACTGTGCATTACAAGTTGGAAAACTTTAGATAGAAAGCTGACAGCCAAAGAAACTATTATTCAAAAGGAATCAAGAAAATTTTTAGTCAAATGGATACTGTATGTCGTTGTTAACAGGAGATTCATTAGCAAGTGCACGAGAGTATGCTTATCTCCACTTGCAAATACTCTCTTTCTGTTAGATTGCACAGCCAAAGCTGCACTCGCAAGTAATTACACTAACAAAGATCACAATAAGGAGAGGAAATTTTCATAGCCTCAGGTCCATTCTCAGTGAATTGAGTATGTCCAGGAGAAATGGTGGAATCATATTTTTTACAGACCTGACATTTTATTAACTTAAATGTACTCAGAAGGGCAATGTAAAAATATACAATCAAAAGAAAATACATACAAGTACATCAACTGACATTCCAAAGACTGTTCCCATAACTGAAGTGACTTTTTTCAACTCATGATTTAGGATGTTGGAAATCTTTGAATCCAAGGAGCAAGAAAACTTCGCATTCCAACCACAGGATGGAGTTAGTAGTCATGGTAGTCCATCAAAACAAATGTCATCTCAATCAGTTGCCTCCAACTGTGCCTGTTGGATCATTCCTCATAGCCAGCTCATCTGGAGCATGAACAAAAAACTGAGGAAGAGACACAATGCGAGGAAGATGGAGTAGCAAATCTCCAGATGACTCTTTTCTGGGAATAATAGTTCTCTGCTTAGAGTCCATGGCACTATTTTTGACCTACTGAAAAGGAACACGGTCACACTTCCTTGAAAATGCATTACTGCTTTCATTGTTTATCTCATGCCTTAATTCATCATCTTCTCCAAGGGAATTTTTAGCCTCGTAACCTGTCAGTGACTCGTTGTGAACTTTTCCAATACTCGTCTCTGAAGAAGTCATGCTAGAAACGTCTTTTTGAAGGAGAGAGCACATGGAGTTAACTCTTGCAATGATTGATTGCTCATCAAACGATGCAGATAGCATATAATCAGCAAGTAAATGTTGAGCAATTTCATCAAGAATCCTTTTGTGTGAAGACAAGTTGTTTTCCCCTGTAGAAACAGAGTTGTAAGAAGGTATCTGCTCTTGAAAACATAAGCCTATCTGATTTGCCAAGGTACTCATAGATGTTGAGAATGCTAACTCAGATTCTTCATGCACTGAGACATTAGAAGGTCCCAATGATCGCATCTGCTCCCACTGTGTGGCACTTTTCATGTTCACCTCATCACTATCACTGTTGCCATTATCTTCAATACTATGCGAGTCCATTACTGATGTTAAACAAAATGTCACTAGTTCTAATACAAAGAAAAATACAACTTTTGAACATGGAAAGCAAATCGAGTTATTTTAAGCAATATCCTAAATTTATTTTCTTACAATAATAAGAAACATTTCACTAATTCATATCAACTGATGAATACCAATAACTAGCCTTTATAGACCATGTCACATACCTGAACTAGGTGAAGGTGTTTCATGAGGTGTAGCCTTAACTGTAACTGTACTGATTTCAGAATCTAGTGGTTCAAATTTTGGAACCAGTGTCTGAGCCACTGGTGGTGCTCCATCTGGGAAACATGAGAAGGGTGCTAGATACTCCTCCTTCAATTGATTAAACTGCGTGAAAACATGAGACCCCTTTTCTTGTGCTTTCACATAGCTGGATTGCTCATCCTGGTCTTGAAACACTGCCCTTTTAGAATCAAAAAGTGGAGAAGCCTCGCTGAGGAAACCTTTCTTACTAAGCAATTTTAACCGAGGGTCACATTGTATAAGCTTTTCATAATGCCTGTTCAGCAGCCCGTGAGGACACTGTAGAGATGCAATTAGGGTACAATGTTCCGCATACTTGTGGCTGTGAAAAAACAGATATGAATCATAATGATTATTGAATTGTAAATCATACAAATTGCATAATCTGATCTGGATCACACATACCTGATGTCTAATGCAAGTACAGGATCAATTGGATAAGCAATCGCATGAAATGGTTGCACACTAGGGAGAACAGAAAGCTACAAATGGAACAAAAAATACATGTCAAAAGTATGTATAGCTATAGCTTCATTCACAAATAATAGATCACCTCACGGTATAAAAATATAGCCATATACCTGTCTTTGTAAGCAGAGGCAAGGTTTGCATGGCCTTCAGCCATGATAGGTCACAGCTCGTATATGATCTTGAATTGCTTCGCTAACATGACCAATCTCTTTGAGAGTGTTTCCTCTGTTTACAAGACCATCAACTGCCATTGGATCTATCCGAAGAACTTCATTATAGCAAGAAATAGCTTCTGCATGAAACTTCCGTCTCAACAAATCTAAAAACAGAATAAAATGAAATATTAACCGTGTAACCAAATGATGATATTTTTATTTAGTTTACCATTCCACTTGTCGTGGGCCCCATTTTACTTGTCGCCATGATCACCATGCACAGTGGCATATGTGTGACCCACCTGCATGTATGACACATGCCTCTTCACGGCCTATTAACCTATTAACCTAAATGCCAACATGCCTGCATGCATACCAAATGCCTTACGATAAACACCAACATGCCTGCACGCATACCAGATGCTTTATTTTGGCATAGAGAAATCATCACCGGGGAGAGACGGGGGATTTACAGTACGCCACGAACTTGTTCACGATAGGGACGTAGCCGAATGAACCAGTAAGCCAAATATTCTGCGTTTGGATGACTTAAAACTGAAGCGTTGGGCATATATCATTTGGTTTGGTTTCTCAAATCCTCGTCCCAAATTTGTACGCTCGTTTATTCTTTCTATCAGCCAGCGCAAACAAAGGAAACCATGTCGAACAGGTACATTTTTTATACCAATCTATTGGATTTTTGATGCTTCGAATCATTCATAGCAGGCAGGCGCAACTTTGTATAATAGACATAGCACCACTCTTTCACACGCCTATGCCCTGGATATGAGTGACGACCATCGAATTACAAGTAGAAGCTCCAATGTCTGTATTTTATCTGCAGACATACTAGGAAAGATATTGAGCTTCTCGGTTGTTACTAAGGTTTCTATCTTTCCCTGCCTTCGAAATTTTTTATTCAATTTCAGAATTATTAAAGATGCATTTCCAGTGAGTACTGTCATTTATATAAAATTGCCTAATTCTTGTGAAGCCTTTTTACATTGCGGATTTTGCAGACCCAATGGGTATAGAATAATCTCAATATTTTCCTAATTTAAGCTTCTGTGATTTATATCTTGATTTTGACATTTTTCTCCATACCAGTTAGTGATTTATATCTTGATTTTGACATTTTTCTCCATACCAGTTTTTTCGTAAAAGGGAAAGCGTTTAACCTAATTTTAAAGAAAGTCTGCAGTTAGAATGTGAACAACTGATCTTGACTTTATGGATTTTTTTTTCAGGTTCTACAGAGATGAATACGACTGTACTTTCTAATCGAATATTGTTGTTGAAAACTTGAGAAGAGTCAAGCTTGATTCTTACCGTAGAGTTTGAAGGCTTCTTTCTGTGATAAAGAGGAGTGCAGCTGTGATTTTTAAGGATATAAGGTTTGAAATTCCCTTTTTTTGTATTGATTTGTCACAACGCTCTGAGTAACCCTGCGCAAACATCAACAAGAATAGAGTAAAGATACGCTAGTCCTTTATATTATGTTTTCTAATGGTTTGTATGTATTTAAAGCAAGGAGATTTACTCGAAATGTTAGTCTTGCAGCAGAGGGTCCAAACGAGAGGGCTTCGGCCTATTGCTTGGACCTGCTGTGTTGGAGCTGACAGGATCAGGTGCCTCAGCGCCTGAATCTCCTGCTGCAAACTGGCTATCAATGCCTGCATCCGGTACTGCTCTGTCCTGGTGATCAGCACAAGTTCAACAAGATTCTATCAAGTAATATATCAAGGGAAAGAAGATTTACCAGCCAGTGGTCAAGTACCTTGCCCCCGACCATCATACCACCAAGGACAGGGGTGACATCCACAATGAAGCCAATAGAGATGCTCCTGAAAGTAAGGTAATCCATATCCGCTGCCTGAAGTCTCTCCTCAAGAGGTCGATCATCCATAGCAGGAATGTCTGACGAGTGAACCGCTCTCCCAGATAATACTCCCACCTCTCAGGGCCGAAAACATGTAGACACTGAATCAACACAATTATGAACATGCAGACAACGAATCAACATGCAGACACCGAACCATGCAACATGCAGTAACTGATGGCAACAAGTGGCAACTTCAGCTACTTATAAATTAGTCTCGCATTCAAAGAAGATACGCCATAAGTTTTCTTAACATTAAATGTTGCAAATTAATGCTAAGGCAAAGATAGCATTACTTCATGAAGGTGTCAGGTTGTTCTAATTACTTGTACTTCTCCCAACCTTTTCCTAACTTTTGAGCCTGTATACCTCGGTTTGAGGCCAAATAAGAAGAAGATTTCGTTGATGGTTAAAAGCATAAAATATTGTATTGGTTGATGTGTCCTTTCGAAAAACTTTTCTTTAAGTTAAAATTCCTTTATTGATTATCGTGTCAAACTAATGCTAGGGACTAAAATCAATTACTATAGTCCTTGCCAGCACCAAAGGGGTAGGGACTAATAAGGATCATAATAAATGCATTGTTCTCAATTTTATAACAACCATATAAAATTCCATTAATGGGTTCTCCCTTGAGGTGTCATGGAAAGCGGAAAATATAATTGCTAACCCATCTTATGATAAAGAGGGTAAGATTGCTATAAAATAAGTTATGGATTCCTTTAATAATTCCTTATAATCCATTAAGATAAAATTACAAACAAATTGATACCTTATAAATGCAATGTAAAAGAAGTTTGCACACCTCTCTAAACTAGACTCTTGGAAGTTATGTAGGAAAGTTCAATATCTTAAAGTTAACAAAAGAAGTACGATTTCCTTACAACATTAAAATTCCCACCTAAAAATTCCTTATGAGTACCTGATGATATGGGAAACATTCAATTGGTTTCAATTAGGGAACAATGTTTCTCTATAAAATAAATATATATCTTGGTTTAGTGACTTAGAATAGGAAACGTTATAGACTTAGATGGATACAAAGAAAATTTATTGAAAATTGGAGGGCCTATCCTTATTAGTGATTTCCATAAGCTATTCAATACATAATAATTCCCTAAAAATCAATGTCAAAATCTTATTTTACTTATTTAAAAAAAAGATAAGAGATTTTTCCTTAATTATAGCACCATTATGATTATCCCCCTCTTAAACTAGCGATATGGAATAATTTTTTAGATAAACATAAGCATATGGCTAGAAGGCCATTGGAAGTAAGTTAAAATATATGATGGAAATAGGAGTTATCTATTCCATAAACTACCATGAATATTCCATTGGACAATTAGTCATAATAATTCTAATAAATATATACAAATCTATATTATAAGGGTTATGTTCCTTACACTTCTAGATTTATTAAGTTGTTATTTTTAGATACATGTAATCTAAACAATGAAGTAGAGAATAGATGAAAAGAGGAATGAGTCACAACCACAATAACATAAGCTATGACCTAAGAAACCCTTTTAAGAGAAAGCATAGCTAGAAGATGAGTATACTCAACTCCCTCTTTCGATAGATGGAAATTGATGCAACTAAAAGGAAGTTAAACCTATGGCTTATGATTCACTACAATGAAAAACGATATTCTTTTATCCCTCCGTATCCACTCTCAGCTACTCTGGTAATCTATTAAACAAAATGCACTAGAATTGAATGAAAACCTTTTTCCTCCTAGTGGCTCGGTTATAATGCCAACATGATATCCTGCTAGACGTTAAGCTTGATTCCCTCATATCTTAATTAAGTTTATAATGTTGAGATTTCTAGATTCCTATTCATAAATATCACATTTGTAGCCCCTTTTCCATGAATAATACAGGCTAATGTAGCATCCTCTTGACTCATGGTGATCAAAAGAGGAAAGTAAAATTCGAGCAAGCGTAACTATTCAATACAAAATTTGATTAAGTTGATTCTTACATCATTTCATATTTATCCATGTCTAGAATGTCTTTAGGGGTGCAACACTTATGCATTAAATATTTACCCCCAAATAATATCGTTTGATGCTTTAACATTATTCCAAAAGGTTTTACACAATAATTCACCAAATTGGGACCCACTGATAATAATTGTCTTGTGAGTTTATTCATTCACCTTTTCCAGTCTAGAAGCATGAATATGCATGAACACTAATATAATAACCCAAGATATATCACTGTAATTCAACTTTATTTCATGCTTTTCCACTTGGGATCATTGAGGAGTACTGCCATAATAATAAAATTGAATCTTGTGTTGTTCAATTGACTTTAGGAAATATTTTGTCTTAATGATCAAAGACTAAGCTTTGGCATATTTTAAAGGAGTTAAAGAAACTTTTCAATATAAAAGATGCTACAAAAAATGCATATGAGAATTCTATTTCGATTTGATCAATACAAAGGGTTACACAGAATAATGTAACTGTAATGTAAGAGTTAAACAATTTTGTTTCTTGTCTCATGAACTTTATCGAATATTTACATTATTAAATAAATGGGTTTTGTAGTATAAGTAGGTTGTAATGATCTGATTCTAGATGGT
>APFE030986763.1:0-10208 GCA_000404065.3 Pinus taeda
AGCATTCAAAAATATAGTTTGAACAATGAAAAATAACACATTGTATTTTGCACTCTAAAAATGTTTGCACGTGAAGAAATTTGATCCCTACATCTGCAATTAAGATGGATCTATGATGGTATATATTGGACACATTACTATGACCATTTGTCATTGAATAACTTTATACTTAATATATATCTTGCATATTAATCTATTATTCATTAAGTAAGCCTCAATCAACTTAGTTTTTAACATAAAAGTACGAATAATAAATAAAAATAAATTATGCTACTACTCGCATTCAACATTTAATTTGATCCTAAAAAAATATTTTCTCCTCAACTCTAAAATGGTGCAAATTTCCTACAATAGTATGAAATGATGATGGTGATAATGATGATTATCATCCACTAAGACCAAATATGGTATATAAGAAGGCAAAAATAAATTACCCAAAATTATTTCGAATTTTATTGTTATGCTCAAAAAGCATTAAAAGAAGTGTTTCAAGCTCATCATAATTTTGTTTAGTTAAAAGATCAAGAAGGTTGGTAGCATCACAAATATTTTGAAATTTAAATCCAATATGAGTATAATCTTGATGATCTATGAGATTTTTTATATCTTCAATGATATTAATAGTGTTGCAAAGGTGATAGACTTTTAAAGTGTGCCAACATTGTCTTAATAATAATTGTAACTTAACACATACATGATATTTACTATATCGGATTATAATTAAATAGGTTAATAATAGTAAAATACACATCATTCTTTTCATAAAATAACCTTAACAAACCTATATTTTAATACAAACCATAAAAATATTAAAATAGATAATGTAAGGAATCCAAGATTAAGACATGAAAGATTTGCTTTTGCAAGTTTATATGAATTTGTTTAATAAAGTTTATCATGATAATTTTTTTCACAAAAAATGATGAATATCTACATTAAAATTAGTGAACTAAGTGAATTTCTAATTCCCCATTTTGAAAAAACTTGATCTAGTTAAAGTTACATACTCTAGATCCACTAAATACTTCCAAATTTAATGAAATATGTGTTGTAGATTAACCCAATTTTTTCCACTTAATTGTTGTCTTTTGAAGGCTATTGGTCAACCTTATTACATTAAGGATGATCCAATGGGAATCCCTGAGGCATCACATTCGATCAAAAATGGTTTTTTAAAATATGGGAGGGCCAGAATCAGGGTGGAACACATGACCTACCTGAGATCCAAGAAGGCATGTTGAGCTAGTTCTATCAAAAGGAATGAATTTTTCTTGAGAATATCCTTTAGGGGTTTGGTAATGCATCCACAATTTCTGACAAATTTGTGATAGTATCCCGTGAGGCCCAAAAATCCATGTAGAATTTTCAAGGTTCAAGGTTGTGGCTAATATGGCATTTCCTGAATATTTTTTGGATCCACTTGTACACCCTCGTGGACCACAATGTGTCTGAAGTACTCCACCTCTTCCATTCCAAAATAATACAGACAATTTGACAAATAATTTATTATCCTCCAAAAGTTGCAATACCTGGTCAACATGTTGAAGATGTGTTTCCCATGATTTGTTGTAGATGAGTATATCATAAAAAATACCAAGACAAACTTTCTGAGATATGGCTTGAGAAGGTGATTCATGAGACTTTTAAAGGTGGACATGGCATTACAAAGACCAAAAGGGATAACCAAAAATTGAAAATGAGATTCATGGGTTCTAAAATATGTCTTGGGAATGTCTGGTACTTTCATTCTGATTTGATGATAGGTCAGATGGAGATCTAGCTTGGTAAATAATTGGGTGCCATGGAGTTCATCAAGGAGATCATCAACTACTGAAATAGGAAACTTATCCTTAATGATGAGCTTGTTGAGGGCCCTAAAGTTGGGACACATACGCCACTCACCATATTTCTTTGAGACTATGACCACCGAGGATGAATAAGAGTTGGTGATGGGACGAATAACCCTTGCTTCTAGTAGCTCTTGAATAATATTTTCAATCTCATTCTTTTGTGTGTATGAATATCCTTAGGGGTGGAAATTTAGCGACTGGCTACCTGGAATCAAATGGATGATATGATCATGCTCACCCCAAGAAGTGGGTAGCTCCTTGCATTTTTTAAACACCTATTGGTGGTGAATCAACATCATTTACATATCTAGATGAATGTTGGTAGGGCTTGATTCAATGGCATGTATTGCATTGAATTGAGAAACTACACCATGGTGTCCCTTTTTTAAGATCTTCACTATTATATGTGAGTTGATGATGGTAAGAGCACCTTCCGAGAGCCCTCAGAGCATATGAGTGTTTCCATTCTATTTGAAGCTTCTATATAGGTCCTAGAGTTCCATTGTAATGGGGCCTAGTGTTTGAAGCCATTATGCTCCAAGGAAAATATCCCATCCTCCCATTTCAATGGAAAACAAGTGTGCTTTAAGGTGATAGTCTCCCTTCTGGAGCTTTATGTTCTTGTAATGTCCTTCACATTTCATGGTCCCCCCATTAGCTACAAGGACATGAAAATTGGAAACTACCCTCAAAAAACAATGTATGACCTCAACAACCCATTTAAGGACAAAATTATGCATGCTGTCATTGTCAATCAACACTACCACCAGTTGATGCTTAATAAAGCCTTTGAATTTAAGAGTTTGTGGAGAAGAAATACATGCTAATACATGGAGTAAAATAATCAGTTCATCAGGTGTTGTAGTATCTACTTTAGAATTAGGGGGTTCCATTGTGTCCTCCCCAGACACTTCAGCGGGCCAGTCCTCATCATCTGGGCTACTTACAGTCACATCAATCTAAAATAACTTTGGTTCCTTGCATTTGTGGCCTAGTGAATATTTTTCATCACAATAGTAACATAATCCTTGTCTTCTCCTTTCGTACATTTTCATTGGCGACACCTTTTGCACCTTAAGGGTTTGGGTGGGGCCACTAATAGGGGCGAGGCATGCCTTTGATGTGAATGAAGGATGACTCGATTGGGAATTAATAGTAGTTTTTTCATCTAAGTATTTATGTCAGGCTTCCAATCAAGTAGATGGTTGATGCATTCTAACATGCTCCTAAATTGCTTTCCTTGAGGCCACTAATGAAGCATTCCATATAGAAGGTGTCCCCTAGGCCCTTGGTCCAGATGGCTAGTTATTCAAATGCCATTATGAAGTATTGTACTGTATCAATTTATTTGAGCTTCATGAAGTGACATAGAAAGTGAGAGCCCCTGTCAAAATAAGCACAAATGGCTTTAGATAACATATTCCATGTTGGTTTTCCTCCATAGAATTTTTGATGGCATTGCCATCATTGTCAACATTCTTGGTCCAAGTAAAGAGCTCCCACATGTAGTTTGGTTTCATGATCCCAGATATTATCTGAATGGAGGGTTATGTGAGTTGAAATATTTAAAAAGAAGTCTTTTGGATCCATTACATAGTTGAATAAATTGAAGACATGTTTCGAACCAACCAATGTGGTTCATCATCAAGAAGATTTAGATGAAGAGAAACTGATTCGAAAAGGGTATAAAAAGAGGGGGGTGGGTAAGGTCAAAATTAAAAGAAACTAGTCATTAGAAACTAATCACAAGAAAATAATGACAATAAAAATAACAAGTAATCATAAAAAATTCATTAAAAGACATTGGAAATTGGAATAAGAAAATAAATAAAATACTGTAGGTAATAAGAGAATTAAGGGCTAAAAATATAAATGACATTTTATTCTAAATAATGTGTTGGAAATAACACTGAGCGGGGGGGTGAATCAATATTATTAAGTTCTTTTAATAAATCTTCCTTAATTACACTTTGAATTATTTTTGCATGTCAGTACCATAAAATAATGAGCATGAACAAAGAAAACAGATAGTCACACCAAAGAACACCAGATGTAAGGTGGAAACCCAATGTGGGTGAAAACCACACTGCTGCAATATGTCTCTATCTTCTTTCAAATTAGAAACTCCTTTTACAATGGTCTTGTACTGGTGCAGTCCTTTACCAGTACGCAGGCTGCAACCTGCAGAGAGCTACAACTTTCTCTCATTTTCCAGTCTCTCCTGGAAGGGAGCTACAACCCCCTACTTCTTTTCTCTCAAGGATCACTTTTCATAAATTTTCAAACTGGATCCATAAAACATCAAGAGATCATCAAATACAAGAAAATCACTCAGTCAACTGCAGTAACCAGATCAACAGTAACAGTAAACTAAACCCATAACACCTTATCAAAAAAAATTCAGCCAATAAAAGATCTTAAGACAGATACGCAGTTTTCCTTTCTCTGGTCTGCGTGCGTATGCACTTCTCCTTCTGCTTCCTTGCGTATACCCGCAGAGACCCTTCTGTCACAGCGCGTACCCACGCACTGTCTCTTTGATCATGCTGCATACTGTTACTGTAGACACGCACCCATAGATACTATCGCCCCGCGTACCTACGCACCTGCGGCTTCTGAAACACCGCGTACTTTCCCTGTGCCTACGCACCTGAACCTCTGTCGCATTGCGTACCCACGCACTGCGGCTTCTTCTGCTCTGCGTACCCACACACTTCGCCTTCTCTTGCTCTGTGTACCCACGCACTTCGCCTTCTTCTGCTCTGCGTACGCACACACTTGCACCGTTAATCACCTGCGTACTTCTGATTAGGGCCGAAATGGCAGTACCCCAGTGTGCCACCGATAGTCAGATCCTCAGATCTGATCATGCGCTCGAGAGATTATTCTTCATAGATTCGCTTTTAACTTCACTTGAACAATAACCCGATATTTCCGATCTTAAGATATTCAACTTGCAAAAAGATACTTAGCCAAGTGATCTCCTTTGCTTTATATAGGCAAGCTCTTCCTAAAATCATGGATCAATACCATAGATAACCAATACAAGGGGCCTAAAAACATGGGGCTCAATAATAATAATATAAAGCAATACCACGGGCCAAAACCATAGAATCAAGATTAGCGGGCTAAATACCACGGGCCAAAACCATAGAATCAAGATTAGCGGGGTAAATACCACGGGCCAAATATAAGAAAACCCCACATGAGCGCGCTTCGCTGCCTTGAAGTAAGTGAACTGGGGGTACGCACCTTCTGAACGGGTGACCTACGTGTGCGGCCGCAGTCCCTTCACGGCGTATCTGCGGGTACACACCTTTTGAACTATTCTCCTGCGTACTCCTTAATTTCCAACATTTTGAGAGCCTAAACAGTGCATTGCCACTTGAGGGTGTTGCCGTCAAGTACAACATCTGTATCATAGAGCCATACCAGAATCATAATGCCAACAGAAATTGGATGTAGGAGGATGACTTCCTCATTATGATGTACTATCTGGTAAATTAGTCAATGCATATTATACTGTTTTTAGGGTTCACATGGACAGATAAATGTTCAGGTTCTATTTATTAGTTTTTGTCCAGCATCAAATGGCCAGTTATTAAATATTTATGACATGTGTATTGGGTTTTTTAGTTTAATGAAAATTATCAACTTTTTTTCTTTTGAAAAAAAAGTTAACTTAATGTCTACATTAAAATGTGAATAAATTTAAATTTATAACTTAATGGTTTGGGTGAGGCTGCATAATTACTTTAAAAATAGATTTGCATGACCTTCAGATCGTAGATTCTATAAAATATGTCACATCACTGCAAATATGCATGTATGTATGTGTTTGTGTCTGTGGGTGTGCTTGTGTTGTAACTCTTAACATCATTAATCTCTACATAAGTTAACATTTTTAACATTTTACCATGAAGATTAAAATTAATGACAGTCCTCAGCATTTAATATACAATCCCTTATCAAATTTCAATATATCTTTGATGACTTAAATAAAGAAAATAAAGAAAACTATATTAACAAGTGCAATATGCAGCGTTGATGCTTAGTACTTGCCACTTATGCAAAAAGAAATCGAAAACAATTATTGAATGTTTGAGTGAATTCATAAATTTAATAATGAAACACATATGAATTTGAAAAAGGGAAGTAAAGAAAGAAAAAATAGAGATGGGTGCATATATAATTTTAGATGAAATATTAGCCCCAACATTATTGTTTGTTACAAAAGTTAAGAATTTATTCAAATGTGTTTGTGCACATTTGATTCCATCTTTAGCTTATGGGACCAAATAAGGAGGACAAATTACAATGTCTATAATATATATATATATATTATATATATAAATTATTTTCTTTAAAAGTTAGTTATTATAACAAACTATTTAATTTAAACTTTAAACTTATAGTCATCATAATTTAGCATCAAATAAATAATCTATGGTATAATTTTTATGTTGAAAAACTCAAATTAGTATGAAGTATCCCATGATATCTTACTTGCATGACAAAGAATTCATGAACATTAAAGTATCTAATATAAAACATTACAATGTATAGTATATTAAAATAAAAAGATAAGTTACACAAAGGCTTAAGTGTGAGTGCAAAATATTCCTATTTTTTTTTAAGTTATGATTAAAATTGTGAAGACAAAAGAGAAAATCTTGTTTATTGCTAGTGTTGACTTAAATTTTACAATTGAATCGTGAAAATATGTAATATAGTAAGTTTTTTATCCAAATTGGAGCATTATATTTTTTTTCATCCATCTCGATGCATTTGGAGTGGAAAAAGTGGAGGAATTAGCTCAAGGGACGGTTTTTACCGATGAGATCCAATTTGGCGAAATAGGGTCTGAAACCTTCCAGGAGCATTTTGAGTCATCATACAACATTTTTTTGGGGTAAAGTTTTTCTACTTAATTGTAGCACCTTTTCATGCTATTCTACACATAGAGGGATTTCGAACGGCGTAAGAATCACGTTAATCGAAGTTTGTATGCAAAAGTTATGCCATTCAGAAGTTGACCTTCCTATTTTCACACCTATAGTTCGGGAGGATGCTGCGTCAACCCCCATTATTCTTGGAAAATGGGCTAGCCATGTGTTTTTGATACAAAAGACTCTAGAAGAGTCTATTTTGTAACTTTACTTAAGATTTGATGTAGTCAAACTTAACCACTAGTAGGCTATCAGGTTTTGTTATAATTGGGCCACTAGGAGGAAGAGGCATTCCATTCTTTCGAGAGCATTTTGTTCCATAGTTGAGAAAATATAGCTAGGAGAGATAGGAGGTAGAGCACACAGAGAGGATCTATGCATTGTAGCAGTCCACATGCCATAAGCATTGCCTCTTTGTATCTGCAACCAGATTTCTAGATGAAGAAAGAGATCGAAGCGACCTTACCTTCTAGTTGGGTTTTCTCCCGAAAGGGTTTCCCAAAGAGCATATCTTGTGTATTCTGTGCATGTGAGCTTAATTTATCTTTATATACTTTTCTTCTTGATTTACATTTACATGCATGCACTAATTATAGTTAATTTTACATATCTATAAATTAAATAAAATTTTAATAGTGTAAAATCTCATATTTTTAATATAATATTATCAGATATGTTGTGATGAACTGTCGAGTGGAATATCCATGATAGTTTACAGATCATTTGGCATCACAGTGGTTTTTTTTGTGTATTTTATGGATATCGTAGGGATCTAGATCAACGAGGCCAAAAATCATAAAACTTTAATCATGGGCGATGAATTTGTAAACAAGCATCATGATCCTACAGAGGTGAGGTTTTTGCGGCTCGAAGAAGAAGTCGCAGATGTAAACCACAAAGTCAACCTCCTCATTATGGCCCTAAGAAATAGGTTGGGGATATTTGGAGAAGAAGGGGGTTCGAATGTAGAGGACAAATCAGAAGGGGGATTGGGAGATTGGGAAGACGCAGATAACTAGCCAAAGAAAGAACCCATAAAATATCAACCCAATTCGAGTGTTGTGAACCAATCCCAATTTAAATTGGAAGCAAAATTTGATATCAAGCCATCCCACGGTGAGATCGATGCTCTGAAGCTAAACCATTAGTTGCAACAAATGGAAGTTTATTTCAGTGTCCATCAAATTAAGGAAGGGAAGAAGATCTCATTCGTGCAGCTGAAATGGGTGGTCCATTCACACACTTGGTGGGAGAGCCACACGGAAACCATGAGATTGGAGGGAGAACCTCCAATGACTAAGTGAGAGGATTTCAAAACCCTCATTAAGTCACATTTTTATCTCATTGGGTATGTGGAAGACTAGTGGATCCGGTGGTATAACTTCATGCAAATGTCGGGCCAAAGTGTGTAGGAGTACACCATAAAATTAAAAAATAGCTATAATGTTGGGTATCTATCCAAACAACCTAGATTTACTTCTCAAGTATTTGGGGGGTCTGCACCTCCATCTGCGTGAGAAATTGATGTTGTTCAAGTCCAAAACGGTTGATGGGCTTGTGTACAAGCACAGTACCTGGAGAACATATGCCTGAAAATAGTGCAATCAAGTGGATCAAAGGAAAAGGAGCAACAAGATGCTTCTACGGATGGGAAGAAGAAGCAAAACGAGGGAAAATATAAGAAGAAGGTAGCCATAGAACACGAGTGCAAATATCTTAGCGACCACTACAACCATTGAAATATTGATGGCCATACAAAGGAGAAGAGTTGGAAGTTACATCCAGAGATAAACCCAAAGAACAAGAAGAAAGATAATAAGAAGAAGAAAGTCATGGCCACTGATTCAAGAAACCAAGTTGAAAGAATCTCAGACGTGGATGAGAAGATCATATGTACATAAGTGTAGAAGAAGGTGAATCTGAGTATCCTTCAACAACAGGAATAGAAAGAAATGACCAAACTCTTTCGTGTAAAGATACAAGTCAAGAAGATGAAGATTGATGCTCTGTTTGACTCAGGATCACTAGGAAATCTCATTGCAGCATATCTAGCCAAGAAGTTGAGGATGGAAGTTCGTGATCATCCTAACCCATATCCATTGGGATGGGTACATAAGGATGCAGAGCTGAAGGTAAAAAAACAATGCAAAATTAGATTTTCTATCAATGTTGATATTATTGATGAAGTAGATCTCAATGTGGTTCCCCTTGATGTATATGGAGTTGTGTTTGGGAGTCCATACATGTACATGTTTGATGCAATATTCATGAGCAGAGCTAACTAGTACAAGCTCATCAAGGATGGAAAATAATTCATCATCAACATGCACAATGGCAAGTCAAAAATTTCACTGGTAAGTGCCAACCAAGCCAAGAGATTGATCAGTTTGAGCAAGAAGTATGTTTTATTATTTTTAAGAGAAAATCAGTTTGTAGAAGAGTTGATAAGAGGCAAGGCATCCCTAGTGGGGTGTACTAAGAAACAAAAACAATAATTGGAGGAGTTGTTACATGCATACAAGGACGTGTTCCGAGAGCCTAAAGGGCTACCCACTAATAGATAAGTGGAGCATGAGATCAGGATATTTCCAGACTTTCCATTGCCAAATATTGGGTTGTACAGGAAGTTTGTTATAAAAGAAAGTAAGGTGAAGAAACAGTTGTAACAACTACTGGAACATGGCGTCATTCGACCAAGTACATGACCATGTGGGTCACGCGTCATCATTGTGCCAACTAAGGATGAGACTTGGCAGATGTGTATAGATTACATGGCATTGAATAAAATCACGTTCATGAACAGATAACCCCTGCCTAAGATAGATGATCTGTTAGATCAGTTGCAGTAAGAAAAGTATTTCACCAAGTTGGACTTGAACCCTTGATATCACCAAGTTCGATTCAAAGACGAATATGTATGGAAGACTGCCTTCAAAACCAGGAAAGGTTTGTATGAGTGGTTAGTTATGCCATTTGGCCTATGTAATGCACCAACTACATTTATGAGATTAATGAATGATGTATTACGCCCTTTTATATATTTATTTCTTATTGTCTATTTGGATGATATACGGGTATATAGTGCTACCTAGGAGGAGCATATTTCACATTTGACGTAGGTGCTAGAAACATTGAATAAGAACCAGCTGCTAGCAAATCTCATGAAGTGTGAGTTTTCATAACAGTCCTTAGTGTATTTGGGATATGTGATTAGTGGAGGAGACTTGAATATAGATCCTTCCAAGTGGAGGCCGTCATGAAATGGCTGGTGCCTACTAATGTTATTGAGGTTAGGAGTTTCATTGGAGTAGCACAGTACCTAAGGAAATTCATAGCCTCATTTTTAGTGGTAGTAGCACTACTCCATGCCATAAAAAAAAGTGGAAAGAGTTTCCAGTGGGGAAAAGGG
>APFE030986763.1:31204-117050 GCA_000404065.3 Pinus taeda
GTCAATCTTATCCTTATGAGGACATTTGGCAGCATAGTGACCGACTCTTCCACAAGCAAAGCATTTGAAAGGTAACTTACCTCGGAATCTTCCAGTACCCCATTGAAGGTTCTTGACAAAATTTGATTCTTCCTCTTCTTCTGATATGTGACATGACTCATAGTAATCTCCTTTGCCTGAAGCCTTGAAAGCAGCTTCTCTCCTATCTGATGGTCCTCCTTTCCTCATTTCATAAGCAGTCAGAATTTCGTGCAGCTGTGACATGGTAAGATTTCGTAGATTCTCCTTTTCTTCTATTGCAGAAACTTTAGATTCAAACCTACGAGACAAAGATCTTAGAACTTTTTCAACCACGACAACCTCTTTTATTTCTTCACCCAAGTTTTTCATACAATTGACAATCTCATCTACATGAAGGAAATAGTTAGCCACACTTTCATCATTATGCATTCTGAGATTTTCATACTGAATTCTGAGGGTTTGAATTTTTTCTCGTTTTTCCTGATCATCTCCTTCATAGCTCAGAACAATCTTGTCCCATATTTCTTTTGCGGATTTATACTGCATAACTTTCACAAATATTGATTGAGATAGGAATCCTAGAAGAGTATTGACTTCCTTTGCATTTGTTTCATATTTCTTCTTCTCATTTGGATCTGTAGGAGTAGCTGATGGAAAAGTATACCCTGTTTCTATGATGTCCCAAACTTCTATACCCAAAGATTGAAGATAGGCAGTAACTCTTACCTTCCAATATACGAAGTTTGTCCCATCAAAAATCGGTGGCTTGATCGATGCTTCCCTCTCATAGTTGCTCATGATGATGGATCTTCCTTCAAGCGATCAAGCTTCTTCAGAAGGACCTGCTCTTATACCAATTGTTGGAAATAATACTGAGAGTGGGGGTGAATCAGTATTATCAAGTTATTTTAATAAATCTTCCTTAATTACACTTTGAATTATTTTTGCATGTCAGTACCATAAAATAATGAGCATGAACAAGGAAAACAGATAGTCACACCAAATAACACCAGATGTAAGGTTGAAACCCAATGTGGGTGAAAACCACCTGCTGCAATATGTCTCTATCTTCTTTCAAATTAGAAACTCCTTTTACAAAGGTTTTGTACTGGTGTAGTCCTTTACCAGTACGCAGGCTGCAACCTGCAGAGAGTTACAACTCTCTCTCGTTTTCCAGTCTCTCCTGGAAGGGAGCTACAACCCCCTACTTCTTTTCTCTCAAGGATCACTTTTCATAAATTTTCAAACTGGATCCATAAAACATCAAGAGATCATCAAGTACAAGAAAATCACTCAGTCAACCGCAGTAACCAGATCAACAGTAACAGTAAACTAAACCCATAACACCTTATCAAAAAAAATTCAGCCAACAAAAGATCTTAAGACAGATACGCAGTTTTCCTTTCTCTGGTCTGCGTGCGTACGCACTTCTCCTTCTGCTTCCCTGCGTATACCCGCAGAGACCCTTCTGTCGCGCTGCGTACCCACGCACTGCACCTTCTTCTGCTCTGCGTACCCACGCACTTCGCCTTCTCTTGCTCTGCGTACCCACGCACTTCGCCTTCTTCTGCTCTGCGTACCCACACACTTGCACCGTTAATCACCTGCGTACTTTTGATTAAGGCCGAAATGGCAGTCCCCCAGTGTGCCACCGATAGTCAGATGCTCAGATCTGATCATGCGCTCGAGAGATTATCCTTCATAGATTCGCTTTTAACTTCACTCGAACAATAACCCGATATTTCCGATCTTAAGATATTCAACTTGCAAAAAGATACTTAGCCAAGTGATCTCCTTTGCTTTATATATGCAAGCTCTTCCTAAAATCATGGATCAATACCATAGATAACCGATACAAGGGGCCTAAAAACATGGGGCTCAATAATAATAATAATATAAAGCAATACCACGGGCCAAAACCTTAGAATCAAGATCGGCGGGCTAAATACCACGAGCCAAACATAAGAAACCCCACGAGAGCGTGCTTTACTGCCTTGAAGTGTGTGCACTGGGGTCCGCACCTTCTGAACGGGTAACCTGCGGGTATGACCGCACCTCCTGTATGGGCAACCTGCGGGTCCGCACCTTTTGAACCATTCACCTCCGAGCCTCTTAATTTCCATAATTTTGAGAGCTTGAACAGACCATTGCCACTTGAGTGAGTTGCCATCAAGTACAATACTTGTATCATAGAGCCATACCAGAATCATAATGCCAACATAATGAACCAAAAAATAAAAATGAATAAAAAAACTCATAATTGTAATGATGTAAATAAAAAGGGCCAAAAAGTACAAAATAAATAAATTAATAGCTTAAATAACAAATAGTTAATTATTAAAAATAAATAATTAAGTAATATAATTATATAAATAATAAATAAATAATTATATAACAAGAATTAAGCGTCAAAGATACAAATAAAAACGATATTAATAATAATAATAATAAAGAACTTTATTCTAAATAAATAAAATAAAACTAGGGGAATTATGGCTAAATAAATTATGGAATATATTATTATGATTATGGAATAATCATAATAATTCAAAATCAATTATGAACTAAATAGATATATAATTATATAAATTATATACATAAAAGGAGATTACGGGAGAAAAAAATAAATTAAATTATTATAAATGAATAGTTATTATAAATAAATGAAAGGAGAAGTTAAAATAAAATAAAACAAGGAAAGGAGGAAGGAAGGAAATAAAGAAAAATAAATAAACTTAAGACTAGGATAAATAAAGGACAGTTAAAAAGCTAAGGTGATAAGAAATAATGCAAGATAGAACAAGAATAAACAAATAAGAAATAAAATGGAAACCAAGGATGAAAAGAAAAGAGGGTAGATAATCAAAGTGAAAAGAGGAGAACTAAAGAACCAGGGAGACAAATTATGAAGAATACCTCGAGGAGAGAGCAAGAATTCATTTTTTACCAATTCGCTAGCCATCATCTCCGTTAAGATTGTTGGCCACTTATTTCTCTTTCTCGATGGTTTCCCTGATCTTTATGTGACGATAAGGAGAAAACTTAGATAGGACACACACATTCTTTATATGTATGTGATGGTTAACATTAGCATAATACTCAACAAGAGTCGATGATTGAGAGCGATTATGCTTGATTTTTGTAGCATGCTCCTGAATTCTTTGCTTGATGGAACACAAAGTTTCACCTATATAAGGTTTCCCACAGGAACAAGGAATCATGTAAACACCTTTAGACTTATAGGGGTCAATATAGTTTTTAACATACCTAAGGGAAGACCGAATAGTGGTAAGCAAATTAAAGTCACAAAAATATTGTTTTTGTTAAGAATTTGAGCCAACTTATCAGTGGTTCCTTGAATAAAAGGAAGATGGATTGTGGCAATGGGATTGTTGGAATCATTTCTAATTATGGGTCATATGGAAACATTTTTTACCTTTTGGAAGACTTTTAGGCCTTGGGGATTATTATAACCATTACTCTTGAAAAATTCTAAAAGATGAGATTTCTCATGATTGATATGAAGATCATCAAAAATCCTAAGGGCTCTCGTAGAAAGGGTATTCAAAACACTGAATTTCGGGGTTGGATGATGAGAGAAGAGGCATGATATATTGCTTAGCGTGAGTCTTCTTGTAGAAAACTTGATGGGAGATGGAGCCATCCTCATTTTTTGTAATAAAAACATCAAGAAAGGGAATTTTATCGTCAATCCCAATCTCCATAGTGAATTTAATAAAATCAGATTGGTTATTGAGATGTTGCTTAAAGTTTTCAAACTTTTCCTAACTATGGGGCCAAATGATAAATTTATCGTCAACATATATTTTCCAAAGTAGGATGGAAAGGAGAATATATTTTCCAAAGTAGGATGGAAAGGAGAATAAGTACTTTAGACTCAAAATATTTCATGAAAATATTTTCCACAATAGGGGAGAGAGGGGATTCCATAGACACTCCACAGGTTTGCTCATAAGTTTCATCTTGAAAGTTGAAAAAGGTGAATTTTAAGCAAAAGTCGACTAATTTTGTTGTATTAGGGTCAATGAGATTATTAATGATGCTAATAGCATCGTTTAGTTTAATGAATCTTAGTAAAAAAAGAAACAAAATCAAAACTGACCAAATATCATTGGGCTCAAGCTTAAAACATTTATTCCATATTTTATTTAACCCATAATTTCCCATAGTCGTTTTTTTTGAATAAAGTTCATATATTATTATTATTATTAGTGATTCTCTTTCTTTGTTTGTAACTTTGACCCCTAATTCTTGTTATATAATTATTATTTATTATTTATATAATTATATTACTTAATTATTTATTTTAATAATTAATTATTAATTATTTTGGTCCTTAATTTATTTATTTTGTACTTTTTGGCCCGTATTATTTGAATTATGAGAATTATGAGTTTTTATTTATTTTAATTCATTTTATTATTTATTCATTATTTAGAATAAATTATCATTTATCGTTTTAGTCTTTAATTCTCTTATTACCTATACTATTTTATTTATTTTCTTATTCCAATGCTTTTTATGATTTTATTATTATTCTTTTCTTGTGATTATTTTTTAATAGCTAGTTTATTTGACTTTTAAACTTACCTTTGACCTCCCACCCTCTCTTTTTATACCCTTGTTAGATCAATTTTTCTTCATATAAATCATCCTTATGATGAATCACATTGACAATTTATTCAACTATGTGATCGATATGGAAAACTTATTTTTAAAAATAACATATATTATTGAGTTGGAAATGTTATTCTATTTGTGCCACCCAAACTACTAGGTTAGAACAATAAAATTTGTGCATGTTAATCTTGGGTGTCTTATTTCTAGCATATTGGTGACCCCTGTGGAAATGATTATACCGCTCATATCGATGGTGGTTATCTTCTCTTTCTAGGTGGGCATCGACATGGTTCCCCTACTCCATGGGGTATTTAGCCTTGTTGAGATTATGTATGGGTTCCATGGCCTTTTCAATTGCGTATTCAAATTCAGCAGTGATGCTTGCTTCTAGGTCTACCACTTTGTTCTCAAGGTTTTCCATAGTTTGAGCCCTTGTAGTTACCATACAGTTGCCTAGGTCAAAATTTTGGGTTACTTAAAATTAGTATGACTGCAATGGGTGTGAGACAAGGAGTTTGTTGATGTAGGTCACATGAAATCACTTCAGAAAAAAAATGGGACCGCAGGAAAAGTGGATTCTTATTGGTAAATGGTATCATTGTGATCAACTCACAGTCCTGAATCATGTGGGCTAGGTATCCTGCAAGCAAAATTTTTGGACCACCAATTTTTTATTTTCCTTTGATTGGAGTATTAATCCCAGTTAATCAATACTACGATGACCAAAATCCAAAAATATTGATACTACAAATTGTGCAAGAATTTGGCAGCCCCAACTTATCAATATTGCAGTGATAGGAACCCCAACTATTGGATACTAAAAAATGCGTAGGAATTGGGTTGTCCTAATTGATCAAGACTACGGTGGAAAAAAAACCCTACTTCTAGATACTAAAAAATGTGATGACCAGCAGTAGGAAGTGAGGGAACTATGGCAGTAAGAAGTGTCAGGTGCTAGAGATCACGATATATGATAGGGGTCCAATAGTAGTACTTGGGATAATATTTTAGAGCACTAACTAAGGAGGATCAATTGTGCCTTTAGCTGCACTACCTGACTACCCTTGGTACATATGAGTAATATGCCTGAGAGTTATTCTAGGTGTATTGTAGCAACAAGACGACTGATAACTTATCTAAGGTTGGTTTCGAGGTAACCTTAGGGGACTTTCAATATACCATAGGTACATGGAAGAGAAACCTATGTACAAGTGTTGTCTGATACACTACTAATCGAAGGGGTATCGATAGGGGTTATTAGGGAGTGCAACATATGTGACAACCTCTTGTAGTTCCTATGTGTATGCTTCACCAACCACATGTTGATGTGTGTAATGACAAATATTTATGGTTTAAATACATTGGAACATGTCTCTAGATTATTTTTTTTCTTTCTAAAATGAGTGGTTCGGTTAGCCCAAGAAAGTGCTCTAATGCCACTTGTAGTATGCCTTAACTGTAGAAAATATAAAAAATGTGAAATATGTTAGAGATACCATAGAAAATAACACAATGAGATGATAGACACTGAAATTATCTATTAATATATACAATAATATTGTTCACTTGCCTCTGTTGGCATTGTAGTGTTGGCATTGATGTCAACAGGGCCTTGGTGTTGTTCATCATGTGCCTTATGTCAACCTGATGTTGTCGGTTGTGCTTATCATCTTGAGTGTTGGGTTGTAGTAGTAGTCACCTTGTTGGTCTTGTTATTTTGCATTGATTTCAACTTGGTTGTGGCATGATTTAGTGTAGGCTTTGGAGACTGAGTAGAGATGGTTGTAGGGTATGTTAATATGGATTTTTATATAATGCTGATGCTTCTACAAGTGTTTAAAGCATTGGACCTTCTACTACTTGTGTTGGAGGTGCCTCTATATGTGCTAGAGGTAGGTGGATGACTTGATACTTTTGCAACAGGTGTTGGAGATGCTACTACAGGTGCTAGAGATGTTGCTGCAGGTGTTGGAGGTATTTGGAAATTTTGTTATTGTTGCTTGAGGAGCTAGAGGTGTTGGTATTGATGACGAGTTTAGCATACTAGGGTCTACATGTCAGTGACTTATTGGAGGGGTTCTTATTCTATGTCATTAGTTGCATACTTGTCACAAAGTTTTGGAGGTGTATTTTGGAGTTGATGAAGGTTTCCAAGAAGTTTGGTATCGTTTTGAGTTGAGTTGAGTAGGTTTTCTCCATCCTCTACCCTAAATGCATATATTTAAGCTCATGCATGTAACTGAGAAGTGCCAACCACTGGGAACAAGGCTTATCCATGCTACTACAACTGAAAATTGGCAGTTCTATGGGTGCACTTGTGGCCTAAAGTGTGTTTTTCTCTACATTCCTTGTGCACATCAGGTGTTTATTTGATTTTCTGTCTTGCCTTATTCGAGATTCATCATGTAAAGGTCACAAAAGGTTATTGAGATTCTAGAAGATGGTTAAAGTGTAGAGTATCATTCATGAAGTGGAGTTAGTGACTTGATTATGTCAATGAGATGAATTCAGATCAAATCAAGAATATGAATATAGTTTGTGGAGTTCGATAGTTCTAGGTAATTATTGGGTTGAGAACTTCAGTTCATCTATATATTGGAGAAAGCTAAATGATAGTGTGGTTTGTTCTTTTGATGTGTTGAGTAATTGTGAGAGTGGAGAAGTGTGTGCAAGCTATTATAGGCTTGTGTTGCGTATTTTCTAAAGCAATTTGTAGTTGTAGCAACAGATAGCAGGAATGTGTTCCAACCAAAATTTTGTGCAATGAGTGAGAAGATAAATAGTGGATTGGTAGAAGGTGTTTTTTGTGTGATTGCAGGAGTATTTGGAGATTGTTTTCTCCAAGTACATTCCCCATATTATTCTTTGAATGCAACATTTAGTTGTGAGAAGTTTTATTTGTTGCAAATGGGATTTTAGATGATGTGTTTACCAAATTATTTTATGTAGTGTTTGGTGAGATTGTGATGTAGTTTATGTGGTAGTTTTTGATTTTGTGCTTTGAAGAGATTATTGTTTTGATGTTCATGTTGAGGAGATTAGGAGCCTAGTTTTAAAATATATGAAATGTGGTTTGCATGGAGGAAGTGAAGGTGTGGAGGCTTCAGAGTAGATAGTGATTTGACATATTCAATAGAAGGAAGAAATTTCTCCATCCAATTGGTGTTGGATAGTCCAATGTGTGTTGGCTAACATTCGTTGGTCGTGGGTGTTTCCAGTGGATAGACTTTCATAGATCTGTGAGAGAAACGAACTTCATAACTAATATATTACAACATAATATGAAGGAAGCCAAGTCTTCTAGCTTATGGTTGTAAGCTAATCCATGTATAATTTGTTCAGCAGATTAATAAATTATGTTGAGCACGATAGCAACAACAAGGGTGTTTTTTGTCCCAGGAGGAGGGTTTTCCATCAAAAATATTTGTGTCTCTTGTGTTGAATGCATGAATGGTTTTACTTGTTTTCAATGCTCTAATATTTCTTATGTGCTTCAGTTTTTGCATGGTTTGAAGGTTTAATTAATTGAAGAAAAATTCATAAGTGCCTTCACTACTAATTCACCCCCACTCCCCCTCCTCCTAGTAGGGATCTAGTCTCCCACAATTAGTATCAGAGAGAGGCTCTCAATTGCCAATTGATCGCTAGAGAGTGGATTTTGGAGTTTTGGCAAAATTTTTCAATTTTTTCAAGATGTATCAGCAAGGAATTCCTTTACTTCATGAAGGTAAATTTGCAACTTGGAGGATGAAATTGGATTCATATTTTATATCTCTTGATGGAATTTTTTTTCTATTAGTAGGGTTTGGAGTTAAAGATGAATTTAATGATCTGGCTAAAAATATTACCTTGCAAGGGATTTGAAAATAGATGTTGGCCGACATGTTGCAAAACCTATACTGTGGAAGAATATTGCAGATTTCAGAGATGGAGAACCATGCAAAGGATTATACTCTTATCGAAATGAAAAATAAAGCATCCTCACAAGATGGAGATGAAAACCCTAGTGATAGAAATGATGGATCAAACAAAAATCAAGAGGAACCAAAAAAAGAGATCAGTAGAAAATGTAATGAGAAATCCAATATAATGGCCCTAGAAGAAGAGATCTAAAGATTAATAGATGAAAATAAAGATCAATGAATGTTGTTGCAAATTTTTTATTAAAAAGAGTGTTATTTCAAAGAAGAAAGTTCATATTTGAAAACTCAGCTGGGGTAAGGTTGAAACATTGAAAATGCAATGAGGAATTACTATAACTAGTTGGAGGATCAGTGCTAGAAAGTGAAGGCTGAAGTAATTTCTCTAGCAAAAGAATTAGAGAAGTCCATATCTAGTGCTAAAAAATTAGCAAGAAAATATGAAAATATTGGAGCAGCTAGTGGTAACAATAAAAAGAAGAATCATCAAAAAAATCACTAGCCATGCAAGAAGTAGAAGATCAAGTGAAGAAGGCTAAGGAAGAAGAAAATAATTGGTAAATTTTATAACTTTGGAATTCATGGACATATAAGAACAATTTGTAGTAGTGGAGAGATCATTCCCTCTTATCAAAAGGAGCAACCAAAGGATAAGAAACCTCAAGCATGCATGCAAAACAGAAGATGTTAGCATTCCTCAGGTTTTTTATCACATAAGATGTTTTTTGTGTGACAATATTGGTCATAAGCCTAAGGATTGCAAGCTACCCATGGGTTTCAAGAGATACAATCAAAGGAATAAGAACATGTAAGGCCAACCTCAAACAAAAAAGGAGGATCAACAGTTGAAAGTTTGGAGGAGAAATGGTGAACAAGGAACTCCCATAAAAAACTAAGGCCTGCATGGTCTCACGGGGAGCATATGGTTGCATCATGAGGTGAATGCATATTTTTGGATGTGCCACCATATATGGAAGAGTACCTTAAGGCAAATTTGCATATTATAGGAGATGCATGTGTTCAGGGGAAATTCATGAGGTTTAAAGTGTTCATTTTATTTATGATCTATTCTCATTTTCAGCTTGTCATCATCTAGATCAGCCACATATGTGTTGTAGTTAGTCTTAGATCAGTTGCATATATGTTGGAATGGGGGTCCTAACCCAGGTTTAGAGTTAGTTTCACCAACCAGAAAATCCATACACTACTGGTCCTCTCAGCAACAACCCGCATAACACAGGTTGCAGTCTCACCCAAAGCAGTATGGGGGGATGCAAGAACCATGTTTCTACATCTAGAGATGAGTGTGATGTATTTTAGTGCCTCAGAACTGCCTTCGTGCAGATCTATAAGCCCTTAGGGCTTGGTACTACCACTCTATTGAAACGGTCTTCAAACCTTCGTGAAGGTCTACAATCAGCCTTTGCGGACCCTTAATAGTTGATTTATCCACTTACGTGCATTAGCGAACAACCCTAGATTAGTGTTCACACAGATATACTTAAGCTATTTAGTAAACATAACAGAGTTCATCACAATCTTCACGAAAGTACTTAACATGCATTGCATACGTCTATTAAGATTTATTCAAGAGATTCATGCATAATTAGATTGATATTTCATAAACACATTATTCATCCACGTCATATATCGTAAACGTAAGCAAACAAAGATAAACATATATACATAGTATTTCTTCGGTAATATTCTTTATTTATCTTCAATTTAGCTTCATAGACTCAAGACTACCTTGTGTTGGTGCACTAAGATGTCTTTTTACATGTAATCTTAATTCCTACATTAATTGTCTACCCAAGGTAAGTCTTTTTATCTCAAGAGGGTCAGTACAATCTTTGCAGTAAATTTAGAGGTTAGCTAAATGTAAATAATTGCAATCACTAATAACTATCTTTTCAACTTAAGTCACTCAACTCTTAAAGAAATAACTAAGGGAAAAATAACTTTGAAATAACTCTTAACACACTCTGCAATCTCATCTACTTATTCCAAAATTAAATGAATCTGAATGCGAATGCAAAGAATCACCTTGGAAATCTTCAAATAGAATTAAAGCTAACTCACTCGATCAAGAAAGAGAACTATAATGACTGAACGACAATGTTAATTTATCACAAATCAGAATTGAACGACAAACCCTAATTGAATATCAATCTCGATTGGATGGCAATTCTCAATTGAACAACAATCTCGATTGAATGACAATCCTCAATTGAACGACAATCAAGGAAATATGATAAATGACTTCTAAACAACAATTGCTTCTGTTAGTAGACCATGGAAATTAATTGACACTATCTCTAAGATCTATGGTATCATAACTCAAAAGGAACAACAATTTATTCTGAAACTAATATAACCAATCAAATCAAAGCATTATTTAGATACATCACACGACTAAGCATGAAACGAAATGAACAACAATATGAATTCGAATTGTCAATCTTCACAATAAGCAAAATAATATTAACTAAATATTAACAATCAATAAATATTCAAATGGAAATATTATAACACAAGAAAGCAATAGAACTTCTCTTGACCTGGCCCAAAGTTGCCAGAAGTCTCCGCTATGGAATACTCAGAATATAAGTGAAAATTAAACACAGTCTTTCATTAATACGAGTAACCAGATTACAACATCACTTAGATAACAATAGGATATGTCTAAAAAAGAATGATTATATATTACATAAATCTGAACTGAACTTCGTTTGCCTTTTGGCCTTATATATAATAATAAGAGAGAAAATTAGATAAAAGTGAATCCTTAGGATCAGGGGATCCTGAGGATTTCGCAATACATAATTTGATCTTGTCATGAAATAGTATTGGTTTGCATGGTCTCTCGCTGCCTTGCATGCGCCGAATGTTGTCTTCCCCTTTTACAGCTTGGTGCTGCTCTGTCAAATGAATAGAAATTGACCAATCCATGTCTTCTGCACACAAGGATAGTAAAAAGTAGTTTCCAGTGCCAGATTTATCTAAATTGTTACCAAGTCCTTTCATCCAACTTTAACTGTAATTTCCTTTATTTCAGTTCATAAACATAGATAATCGTGTAAAGATAAATACGAAATAAAGCAATTACTGAGGAGAAAATATACCTTTTTGTTGACCCAACATGCTCCACAACTTACCTTGTTGCATGTCCTCATGAAATTAAATAGTTGATGTGTAGTTGAGTTAGGGAGTAGGAAGAATATGCCTCCTCATAATGTCTGAAGCCATTTTTCTTCTTCAATATAATAAAAGCTTGGGTAACATATTGATCCTTCAAGGTTTAATCATAGTGATGCTTATCTAGAGGATACCATATGATTCAAGTCCTATATCGACATCCTATCCATTCAGGCCCCATAGTCAAAATCATATTACTGTATTTATAGAAACGAGAGGAGGCAGCTTTAAAGTTCCGATATCCAAATGGTTCTCAATTTCTAACAATAATGCTAGAGTCTTCCCACCTTTGTCTAGCTGAAGACAAGGCTTCCTCCTTAATCTCTTGGAAATACTCCTATCTAACTTGTATAACATATGTATGGAATGGCCCTAGTTGGCCTATAGCACCGACTCGTTTCATGAATTTCTTGTGTTTACTCAAGAGCTGCAAGGGTTTGGTTGGGTTGGTTCTCCTCTCACCCATATGTCAATTCCTTATTCATGCCTCCTAAAGGTATTGTGGGCCTTGGCCTAATTCAGTTGATTAGTAGCGAAAGAGAGAAATGCTTGGAGTTACACATCCCCTATAAAGGGGCCAGGATTATTGTCCTTGTCATCTTCTAGAAATAAATTGTGCATATACAACTCACAAAGGAGGTGTTGTACTTGTTCGTTCTGTTCTCTAAATCATTTGACAAAATCTGGGGTGGTTTTGATTTCTACTAGCTTACCAGCCTTAGCAAATTTGGTTTTTAGCAGTAGGAACCTTTCTAGGAGGTAGACGACATAATTTCTAGCAGGGGCTCTACATGACAAAGTGTTTGAATAGAGAGAATAGATAGTTTCCAACTGCTCTTGAGCCTTTTGTAATTTCTCCTGTGCTTTCTCAACCTTTTTCTATTCAGCCCTGAACTGAGCAAAGGTTTAATCCTTAGTTATGGTTAGTGCCACAAACTCTTTCTTTAATTCTTGATGTATCTTCAGGGGCACTACCTCCTCCTTATACTGGGCTAATTCTTGCTGCACCTTTAGTAATTCATTCTGCAATCTGCTAATAAATTCTTCCCTTATTAAGGGAGTATAAGCAGGTGTATCTTCGGTTTGGGTTTCTGCTTCCTGGGTCTCCATGGGATTGGTCTGAACAACAACTTCAGCTGCCTCTCGAATCATGCAATGACCAATTGGAATGTCCTCTTCATCATCTATTTGAACAACAATATCCATGGTAGGATGGTCCGTTTGGGTCTCCTATGAGAAAACGTAGGGGTCCTCGGTTTGCATTTCAACATCTTCTACGAGGCACAAATCTGTTTGAGTTTCCTTTGGACATGCCAAAAGATCCTCATTTTGGGTCTCAGCATTCCTTCCAGAACAATGTTCTATCTGTGTGCCTGTGGTCTCTTTTTCTACTTTCAAATTCTTGGCTCTAATGGCCTCCTTTAACCACTGCCTTAGTTTCCCAATTATTTGCTTTTGCTTCCTATACTTCTTAAGTGCTTTTCTAAGCCTGTCCCTGTAGGACTTCTTTATCATGGAACTTCCAACTGGTGATGGGTTAACTACATTATCCTCTAGTTCCTGTACAGGTGGTAATGTATCGGCATCAGGGAGGGTTCCATCTGGAACTCTATCTCCCAAGGGAGCTGCATCTTCTAATTCTACCTTATCATGGTTTTCTCTTTTAGGAGATCCCAATACAATAATGTCTCCTGAACAATTGTCATTCTCAGGATTTTCTTCTGGGTAGGCCTCGTCCTCAACTGACATAGAAAAAATAGTGTTACCTAGTTGATTTTCATCTACTAGGGTTTCATTTACAGGTTTTTCTTCAGTTGGGGGGTCCATTGGACTGATGTTTGTTGTCTGATTTCCTCTGTTAGTGATATCTTCTTCATGCGTCCCTACTTTAAGAGGATTTTCTATAGAAGGAATTGGTTCATTTTGTTTTTCCATGGAATTAGTGCATGGCAGGTTTTGCCATGACCAGGGCTATCAACAACGGTAGACTGGTTGGGGGTGTAATTCTATTCCTCAGCATTCCTAGATTGTTCTCTACCTTCTCCAAATATCCCCATGTTTTCCAATACCCTGACACTTCCTCCTCATAGTCTTGCAAAGGAGAATTTTGCAGACTTGCAAGTGGTATGCGGGATGGTCTAGCCTCATCTACTTGAATTGGGATGCTTCGTTGGGCTCTCACTCGCATAGAGTGCCTACGTTTTGTTGGGTTCAGGGGCACAGAGGAATTATTTATTTTTAGTGTTTTTCTTGGACCTGGGGTTCTTAGCCCTTGTTGCTCTGTTACTGTGTTTTTTGGGGGTGGAGCTAAGGTAGGATTTATAACATTATCCCAAGTTAACTACTGTTGGGCTAGTCTGTTCATAATGATTAATTTAATCAATCGGTGGTTGTTGACTACTTTTTTGTGGGTCCTTGGCTATCCTAACTCGACAGACGACATTGTGTAATAGAGAATTCAAGTAAAACAACAAATTGACTGAAATTTTCTCTTTTAAAATGACTAGAAGTTATAGTTGATGGGGCTTTACGACATCGTGCTAATCATTTCAAGTAACGTATCTTTTCACGATGATGACCAGTTCTTGCCACGGCTGCCTTAACGCCAAAGGATGGATCCCTTTCCCTGCGTGCACCAGTTGCTCTCCTGGATCCTGGAATACTTCAATTGCATTGTGTAGAAGGACATGTTTTTCTGTCCATTTGGTTCCTTCAGCCAGAAGTCTAGTGACTTCGGCTATGACTGCTTTAGAAACTGTGATACTTCTGCCTCTGACTGTGGTGCTATCATTCTACAAATTCTGCAGAAATTCCAACGTCAACCCCTCATGAAAATCCTGCAACTTATTCAGATATTGCAGCCATCTTACGCGCTCAAGAATTGCACTAGCTTGATCTGATACCATAAGTAATGGCAATTCATTACTGATAGCTCTTCCTCCCATGGCTGTTGTACCTGTAACTGGTTCACTTGTATGCAATTGTTTTACACTTCCACAATTCAGAACAACAACAAAAAACATTACAAAAATTAACAGAGAGATGGCGATATTTTGGGATTTATTATCATATTTAGTTAAGGTATTGGTTCCGTCAACCATACTTAACGCAGGATCATGAGTCTGCATGCTAGCCATAATGGTTGTCGTCCTTACCCAATCAGAAATACTTGCTAATTATTACTCAAATCATCATTCAATCCTTCTTCGGAAGTTAATTCAAATGATTATCACACAATTGTTCTTAACTATCACACATACCATGCATATGCAGGCCATCCCCCTTCTGACTAGAAAAGGGTGTCCATGTCCTTTTAGCATGTGAAAAGCAAGCAAAAGCATTAACAAGACATAAATGCCGGCAACCAATTCTAAAAACAAAATGTTAATCAATAAAGCGATTAAAGCAAGACACGTCATTGGATGTGAAATGGCCGAAAATAAATTAAAACAAATATTTTAATACATTATGTCAAAATATTTTCGCAAAAAATGTGTTGCTCAATCAATTGAATGTCAATCATTCAATCGTTTGAACAAAAAAAACAAAGAAACAAAAATGTGTCATTCAATCCATTGAACGACAATCTTTCAGTCATTTGAATGGCAAGGTCAAATAACAAAAATGTGTTGTTCAATCGATTGAATGGAAAAATCATAGAAACAAAAATGAGATGCTCAATCGATTGAATGAAAATCATTCAATTGTTTGAACGACAAAATCAAAGAACAAAAATGTGTTTTTCAATCGATTGAATGGAAATTGTTCAATCGTTTGAATGGAAAAATCAAAGAAACAAAAAATGTGTTGTTCAATCGATTGAACAACAATCATTCAATCATTTGAATGACAAAATCAAAGAAAAAATATGTGTTTCTCAATCGATTGAATGGAAATCGTTCAATCGTTTGAACAACAAAATCAAAGAAACAAAAAATGTGTTGTTCAATCGATTGAACGACAATTGTTCAATCTTTTGAACTGCAAAAACAAAGAACAAAAATGTGTTGTTCAATCAATTGAATGGCAATCGTTCAATCATTTGAACGACAAAATCAAAGAAACAAAAACTGTGTTGTTCAGTGGATTGAACGAAAATCGTTCAATTGTTTGAACAACAAAATCAAAGAACAAAAATGTGTTGTTCAATCAATTGAACGACAATCGTTCAATCATTTGAATGGAAATCATTCAATCATTTGAATGGAAAAAACAAAGAAAAAAATGTGGTGTTCAATCGATTGAATGGAAATCGTTCAATCGTTTGAACGACAAAAACAAAGAAACAAAAATGTGATGTTCAATCGGTTGAACGACAATCATTCAATCATTTGAACAACACTTATTAAGCAATAAAATTTATCATATTTACATGGTAATGTGTACTCTTAATTGCAACCAATTGAAAAGAGTATATACATTATTTACAATTTCTAACAAGATCTCAATTTTTTGAAAGAAAAGTTGTTGGGTCATCACTTCCCGTAGCTAAAATTTGCATGGAGGGGTCCTCACATACCTGCTCGCAGAAAGACTCCTTGGTGAGCAGTTTGTGATAGAGACGTACTCATTGTTTGTTCGCTTTAAAAAAATGGCTAGATTCGTCAATGGTAACCAAGGTAAGAGTACTATTGTTATGCACTTCTTGAATCCCATAAGGGCCAAGGCATCTTGTTTGCAACTTGCCTGTGAAATCTTGGAATCTGGAATCGTAAAGTAGTGCCCAATCCCCTTTCTGAAACGTTTTCTTCTTGATAAGGCTATCATGCCATTTTTCCTTTATTGTTGAATAATTTCAGTTCCTTGCAAAGAAAGTAGTCGACTCTCGTCTGGTTCATTAATCTGCTGGAGTTGCTTGGTCTAGGCTTCTGTTAGATTCAACCCTACTTCTTGGGCCATCCTTAGAGTCTTCATTTTGAATTTGATCGGAAAAATAGGTTCTTTTCCGAACTATGGAGAGTATCCAGTAGTATTCCTCCAAGTCGTATGACACAAGGCCTCTGGTAGTCTAGCGACCCATCTCGGGAGTGTGTTGAGACTGTCTTGGTAAAAATTACTTCAATGACCTTATTGGTGCTTTCGACCTACCTATTCGCCTATGGGTGATATGGGGAAGTGATCCCATGCATAATATGATGAATCCTGAGAGTGGCAGTAATATTATGTCCTATGAATTTCCCTTCCCCATCTATGATCACTTCGCGTGGTAACCCATATCGTACAAACAACCTAAAAAGGAAGTTAATCACAGCTTCCTCTGTGGCTTTTGGTAAATCTACTGTTTCCACCCATTTTGTCACATAATCTGTGGAAACTAATATGTAGGCATTCTGATTGGATGGAAGATGGAATGGGCCAATGAAGTCTAAATCCCACCTTTCGAAGGGTTCTATGACTAACTGAGCTTACAGAGGCATTTCATCAAGTTGGCCAGTGCTGCCCATCCTTTGACAACTATTGCAATCCTGGGCATATTTCTTAGCATCCTTAAAAATAGTGGGCCAATAATAGCCCATCTGTAATACCTTATGCCCTGTCCTTCGATCTGCAAAATGTCCCCCGCAGGGCTTGTCATGGAAAGCTTTTAGTATGTCATGAATCTCATCCTCGCGAATGCTCCTGTGTATACACATGTCGACCCCTGTATGAAAAATATATCTGCCTATCCAAGAGAATTGGGCACTTTTTTGAACGATCGACTTCCTTTCTCTTGTTGTCAAATGCCTCGTTCTGACTGCTAGATAATTTGCCACATCTGCGTAGCATGGGGTCTTGACTGCCACAACAAATAGATGTTCATCCGAAAATTGGTCGTTTACCACCAGTGGATCATTCACCTTCACAATTCGTGATAGAAAGTCAGCAACCGGGTTTTCCTTCCTTGGACGATCCTTGATAGTAATATCTAACTCCTGCAAAAGAAATAGCCATAATGTTACTTGAAAATTTGTGATAGGTTTATTAGCTAGATACCGAATGGAAAAGTGATCACTGTACAAAAAGACTGGGTAGCCAGCTATATAGTGTCTAAATTTGTTTATTGCATATATAACAACTAATTTTTTTTTTCTATCACTGTATAATTAAGTTCTTAGGAGTGAGGTTTTTGCTAATATAATATATATCATAAGGTTTCTTATCCTCCTCTTGGCCAAGGATAGCGCTTATAGCTACATCTAATGCGTTCGTAGATATGTGAAAAGGCAACTCCCAGTTTGGTCCACATAATACCGGTGCTATAGAGACTAGTTTCTTTAAATCTGTAAAAGTTGTGTCACATTTGTCGGACCAATTTAAATCAACATTTCCAGTCAAAGCATATAGAGGCGCAACAATTTGTGAATTTTTTTTAATAAACCTACGATAATAGCCTGCATATCCTTGGAATCTATGTATCTTTATCTGAGTGCAGGGGTAGGGAGTAAAAGAATTACCTAAATTTTTGTTGGATCTACCTGTATTCCTACTGCAGAGATATAGTGTCCCAAGATTATGCCCTCGGTCATCATCATGTGGCACTTGACATTGTTGAAACATAACCTAGTAGAAATGCATCATTCTAAGACTTTTTCTAATGTTTCTAATGCTTGGTTGAAGTCATCCTCATATGGAGTAAAACCATCCATATACACCCCAAGTCCTTCATTTATTAAATCAACAAATATGTTGAGTATAGCTCTCTGGAATGTAGCTGGGGCATTACACAAACCAAATGGTAATACTCTGTACATGAATGTACCCCATGGACAGGTGAAGGTTGTTTTGTCCTGGTCTTTAGGGGTGATCTGAATCTGATTGTAGTCGCTGAAACCATATAAAAAGGAAAAGAACTGCTTCCCTACCAAAGTATAAAGGACTTGATCGATGAATGGGAGGGGGAAATGATCTTTCTATGTCGCCTTGTTTAGATCCCTATAGTCTACAGAGATACACCACTTTCCATTTTTCTTAGGGACAACCACCAATGGAGAAACCCATTCACTGTCTGAGATAGGATAATTAAAGTTTACATCCAACAACTTCTGTAATTCTTCTTTCACAACGTCCTTGAGATGTGGATTCAATCTTCATTGAGGTTGCCGGATGGGTCGAGCATCCTTCTTAGTGTAGATTTGGTGTGTACATAGATGTGGGTATATTCATTCAATATCATGATAATCCCATGCAAAAGCCCCTTTATATTTATGTAGGACCTGTATGAGCTTTTGTTGCTGATCGCTATCCAGACCATCATTAATATTTAGAATTTTTCTAGGTTCGATCTCTACTGGTTTGCTGTTATGAACAACAGTCGTCTGAATATGCTGATCGTTGGTATCCTTTAGAGGATCCTCCATGGCTTCATTATCCAATATTTCTTTCAGCATTTTACATTTTACATTGCCCACATTAGCAGGCTGATGCATAAAGTTATTAATAACGTTGTCTTCAGACTGATCTTTAAATTCTAGTGCCTCTACTACTGTGAGTGGTGAACAGATGCTTTTCTCTAGGTACACTAGTGGTTGTTTACATATTTTTACAATGGGAAGACTTGGCCTGGCAGGAGGATATAACACAATATTCTTTACATCATCCCCCTTTGCAAATAGTCATTTTTCCTTCTCGACATCCAATATAAGCATCAACTATCGTAAGCCAAGGTTGGCCTAGAATTAGAGGGTGCCTATCTAATCTACTCTTTTGGTTTATGACAAGAAAATATACTGGATATTCCCATAAATCAATAGAAACTATGATATCCTGTAAAGTTCCTTCTGGCCTTACCACCGAATGATCAACAAGTTCTAAGAGAGTGATGGTTGGTTTTAGGGCTGTAATACCAAGTGCTTGACAGGTTTCTGCTATTAAAATATTATTGGCTGCACCTAGATCAACTAAAGTATTGGGAAAAGAGAGGCCATATATCTGAACTGTCACTATGGGGTTTCGAGGATCTTCATACTTTATTCGAGTTTCCCATCCCAAGAATAAATCAGATAAGGTCCCTACAACGTGAATGGTGGGTGAGGTTTTTGCTTTCCTCACAGGGTTCTTTACACATAGCTCTTTAATGGTTTTAACATAGATGGGTATGTCTTGAATGGCCTGGAGGAGAGGGATTTTAATACAAATATTTTTTAGTTCCCCTGCAAGATCAAAATCTGGATAAATAATAGATTTGGGTATCATTAACCTTTTGGGGAACGGGGGAGAAGTGACTATAAGCTTTTCAGGATCTTCATGCTGATAAGTCTCTTCTCTTTGTTTTAGTTCGATATTAATTATAGGTGGTGGTATATGTATAGGTGAGATTTCAATTTCGATTGAATGTTGATCCTTGTTTTCCTCAGGGGTGATGATACATCCTGACCTCAATCTGAGTTCATTACATTCTTTCTACTCAACCTCATGATTTGAGCTTTCAATAATCTGTACCAACTAGATCGGTCTGTTATTATGATTTGGATTTAGTTGAGCTCGCAATTGAGGCTGCAGAAGAGATTTGGGATTTTGTTGTAATGTATAAGGTGCTGATAGTGCAGGTTAAGGCTGAGGACCTTGCCCCATAGGTGCATTAGATATCCCCAGAGGTCATTGCCAATTTGTAGACCAATTCGGATTTTGAGAGGTAGAGGCAGGCCACTGAGATTGATAGGGATTGCCCTGCCAAACAGGAGTAAAAGGAGAATTTGGCCAGCCATTCCCCAGAAAAGATTGCATTAGCCAGGATGTCATAGGGAATGGCTGGATTTTCCAACTTGGGTAGGGTGATTGGGCCGACCATGTTGTCCAAGGTTCTGTTGCTGATTAAAATACGTAGAAGGAAAGACATGGGATGTGTCTTATGTCATACCTGTAGGTTTAGCCTTCCAGTATCGACGTTGGTTCATCTAATAAACCAACTTTGTTTCTTCTTTTGCTTCCTTGAATACTGCTTTCAGTCCCTGCAATGATAGACATTGTTCAGTGGCGTGCTCTTTAGTAAAGATAACACATGTTTACACCATGTCTAATGGGCATTCCCGTTGGTTGTGCTTCTTTCAACAACATGGATAGAAGATGGCCAAGTTTTGTTCTGCTAAGGCTTATTTTTGTTTACCGTGTAAGATGTCCAGTTGTGTTGTGAGAGTTCCCAAGATGTCCGTCTTAAAATCTTCCAGGAGGTTACCGATTTCCACCTATGTTATGCTTCCACTGTGTGGTTTTCTTCCCCTACTCATGGGATCTCGACTTCGTACTCTAGTAAATGTGCTTCCTCGCGAACAAATGATACACAAGTGATTATTTCATCATAATCTTCCTAAGGAATATCTCCTTTTCCCATTAAGTTTAGAGTTTCTACCCGTTCCTCTTTCATTCCTTTAATTAAGATAACTCTTGGGACTTCTTTTGGTAAGGCAGTGTGTGGAGATCTCTGCAAATTATAATTAAATTGTTCTACATATTCTTGTAGTGTTTCATTATCTTTTGCAATCATCGTAAAAATTTCATCTAGTGTTTCATTATATTTTGCAGTCATCTTAAAAATTTCATCTTTTAGTTCCCTAGTCTTAAAAAAGTCCTGGTATCTTTTAAGGAAGGAGGTTTTCATCTTGTCCCAAGAATTAATAGTTCTCCCACCTAGACCCATAAACCATCTTAAGGCTGCTCCTTTCAAAGTGGAAGGGAACAATTTTAGCTTTTGGGGGTCAATGGTGTAGTCATACCCTCTATAGAGGACATCAAACTCAAATAGGAAAGCATCGAGATCCTCTGTGAGCATCCCATAGAATGTTGGGCTGATCTACATAGGAAAAGCTTTCATGGGGGAATTGGCCACTTGGTCAACTATGGGGTACTCTAATGTTGAGGTTTGACCTTGAGGTGGCTGATTTGCCATTTGGTCAAAGATGTGCCAATAATCTTCGGGGACTTCAAGGGGTGCTTTTTGAATAAGCAGAGGATTAGTAACCTGAGCTAGCTTTGCAACACTACCTAGATTTGGGATCATAGGAGATCCTTGTTCAAACAGATTTGGTTCTGCCTTAGCAGTCCCACTAGTTTCTCCTTTTCCTTCTCTTACCTCTTGTAGAGGATCAAAATGTAAACTTATTGTGGCTTGAAGACTCTGTTCTGATCCTCCAACTTGGCTTTGAATCTTAGCGTAAGTTGTAGATGGTGAGCCCACTGCTTGAGGGATAACAATGGAACGTTTTATAGGTATTGCTTGGAATCCTACTGACACTTGAGACTCTGTTGTTCTTACAATTTTGTCTATAAAGGTTGTTCTCCCAAGGTTTAATGATCCTTTGGTTTTTTTGATTTAGGTGGGGAATTCTGCTCTTTTTCTATCTTTCTATTCCTAGCCATTCATGAAAACTAATTCCTATTTAACCTATAAGCCTTTGCTGAAAAGTAGGTTGGTAAGCAAGCACTTTACTTGCTAGGTAGGTTCTTATGTTCCATTTTAAAACCCAATTATTTCACAACAAGATAAAAGTAAATCACTTGAAACACTCTCCCCAGCAACAACACCAAAATGTTGGTGCACTAAAATGTCTTTTTAGAGGCAATCTTAATTCCTACATTAATTATCTACCCAAGGTAAGTCTTTTTATCTAAAGAGTGTCATCACAATCTATGCAGTGAATTCAGAGGTTAGCTAAAGGTGAATCATTGCAATCACTAATAACTATCTTTTCAACTTAAGTCACATAACTCTTAAAGAAATAACTAAGGTAAAAATAACTTTGAAATAACTCTTAACACACTCTGCAATCTTGTCTACTTATTCCAATATTAAATGAATCTGAATGTGAATGCAAAGAATCACGCTTGGAAATCCTCAAATAGAATTAAAGCTATCTCACTTGATCAAGAAAGAGAACTATAATGACTGAACAACAATGTTAATCTATTGCAAATCATAATTGAATGACAAATCCTAATTGAACAACAATCTCGATCAAATGACAATTCTCAATTGAACAACAATATTGATTGAACGGAAATTCTTAATTGAACGACAATCAAGCAAATACAATAAATGACTTCTAAACAACAACTTCTTCTGTCAACAGAACATGGAAATTAATTTACACCATCTCTAAGATCTGTGGTATCATAACTTATAAGGAACAACAATTTATTCTAAGACTAATATAACCAATCAAATCAAAGCATTATTCAGATACATCACATGACTAAGCATGAATTGAAATGAACAACAACATGAATTGGAATCGTCAATCTTCACGATAAGCGAAATAATATTAGCTGAATATGAAAAATCAATAAATATTCAAATGGAATGATTATAACACAAGAAATCAGTAGAACTTCTCTTGACCAGGCCCAGTCGCCAGAAGTCCCCGCTACGGAATACTCAGAATATAAGTGAAGATCAAACACAATCTTTCATTAATATGAGTAACCAGATTACAGAATCATTGAGATAATAGTAGGATATGTCTAAAAAAGAATGATTATATATTACATAAGTCTGAAATGAACTTCGTTTGCCTTTCGGCCTTATATATAATAATAAGAGAGAAAACTAGATAAAAACGAATCCTCAGGATCAAGGGATCCTGAGGATTTCGAAATACATAATCCGATTCTGTCATGAAATAGTATTGGTCTGCCTGGTATCTCGCTACCTTGCCTACATTGGACGTTGTCTTTCCCTTTTACAACTTGGTGCTGCTCTGTCAAATGAACGACAATTGACCAATCTGTGTCTTATGCACACAAGGATAGTAAAAAGTTAGTTTCTAGTGCCAGATTTATCTAAATTGTTACTAAGTTCTTTCAACCAACTTTAACTGTAATTTCCTTTATTTCAGTTCATAAACATAGATACTTGTGTAAAGATAAATATGAAATAAAGCAATTATTGAGGAGAAAATATAATTTTTTCTTGACCCAACACCCTGCACACTCAACTGCAGGGGTCTGCCCACTCAGCTATGGACTCTACCTAGGCCTCTGCATACTCCGCTGCAGAGCCTTTCTCTCCTATATGATCCACTTATCTGCATTATTGCTTTTCTCTTACTAACCCATTACATTCAAGATTTCCAAGATATTTCCCTTAGAATCTCTTAGACACACCTATTTATACAATCCCGTGGTCCACTGATCTAAAAATGGGGCACTTAGGTTTCTTGTCTAACTTACAAGAACCTCTCCCAATTCCAAAGCTTAAATATTCCCAAGTATTTATGATTAACCAATGCAGAATTAAATATGTTCTTGAAAACAAGGTGTATGCTTATGGTTATTTTAACTGTTTATGTGCTTTAAAATCTGTTATTTGTGCTGATATGTAAATACATGTAACAGTGCAACAATGTAGCAATTAATAAACACATAAGATAGTAATTTAATATGGATTTCACCCAAAACTCTTGGGCTACATCTTCTTGAGCTCTAGTCAACTCAACTAGGCTCTCTAGGATTATGGTCTAAGTTCTTTTTACAAGCTCTTGGCTCAACTCCACTGTTTTACATAGAAACAATGGGTTTAGACAACATTTGATCCTTAGCTCTGAAGCTCTCGACTTTCTAGCTGTAGCTCTTGCTCTGGCTCTCGGCTTTGGCTCTGGCTCTGAGCTTGTCTTTAGATTTTGGCTCTGGCTCATGACTCTGGCTCTTGGCTCTAGCTCTGGCTCTTGCTTTGGCTCTGACTCTTCGACTCTTTCTTCTTCGGCTCTGGCTTTGGCTTTCTGCAACCTTCATCTCTCTGGCTTTTCACTTGATCTCCAAGTGACCCCAAAGGCTCCCTCGGCTGCTCTACATAGTAGCTTTTTTCTCTCTCTACCTTCACACTCTTCAACTTCCTTACAACTACCTCTATCCTCAATTGAGCTCTCTGGGCTCCTTTGAGGCATTTTCCTGGCTTTTCGGCTTCCCTAGCTGTTTCCCTACATTCAATCATTCCCCTGTGGCTCTATGGCTTCTCTACACTGTCTGTTCGACTGGCCATCTGGATCCACGACTCTGTGGCTTTCAAACACCTCATCATCTGCCAAAAATGCCCGCTTTTAGCGTGGAATGATGATTAGGAGCCGTTCAAGGGATCGGGGTCGTTTCATAGGCAAAAACCCAAAAACTGGAGAAAATTTCATTACATAGAGATTCCTAGAAAATACATTGTCGAACGTGAAATCTTGATGTGAAATTCCATCCGTATCACCCCTAAAATCCCTCTTGGGTCTGCCATTAGGCATTATATCACATCGCATTAGTGTATTGGTTGAGATCCCAAATACACGAGTAAACGATGAAAAACCCATTAAAATCCTTTTTATCGGACTTCAAAATTTATTGCATCCACCCTAATATTGCATTGAGTCCACCTTAGGCTGATGTCGCAATCTACACTGTTGATCTGCAGGATCTCTGATCCAATGGTCAATATCCCATGCCAGGTGGCTTAGGAGTTCGGAGGTTACCTACCTGAAAAGACGATTTTCCTCTCTCCTTTGTCAGCCACCTGTCGACCAGTGTGTGGGATTAGGCGGAGTCAACCCAAAACCATTTATCGCTTAAGGCCCGCCCAAAATCCGCCTTTACAGAACTCAAAATTTATGCAATTGGGCTTAGAATTCCCCTTCAGGTTTGTTTTTATTGCTTCGACTTCTTCCCTTTGTGTTTTGGTTTTTACACCAAAAAGCATTAATACACATAAAAGCCTCATTTACCGAAAATCAAATTTTATCAATCTGTACCTATAGAATCCATCGAGTCCAGCGTTATCACCCCTTGTATGTCACCGTGATGTGATAAATCACAATCACAAGTCGCATTGGCCTGGGGGCCCGTCCTTTGTCTCATACCACCATCGATACTGATTTGATGATCTGATCATCGACAATCGACATATCTCATAGCCTGGGGTCCTGCTATTGCACACATGCCTATCTCCAACCCAATATATGAGAGATTAGCAATCGGGGGTTTCTCCCCTTTCCGCTTAAGTCTACCTCTTTGACCCTTCTTCGATGTGAATTCCCTTTATAAGGGTTTTTTTTCCATTTTTAGGGGATTTTGCTCCTTTTTCCAAAGAAAAAAGGGCATCTTCTTTGAGCGATAACTTCTGCATCCTAAGCCCATTTTTGCCCATTCAAGTTGCAGTAGATTCAGAATGAAAATATCTCTGCAATGGGGCTATGTCTAGGAACTTCCTTGGACCTTCATTTTCCTTTGTGAGGAACACTTAGACTTAGGAACTTATCCAAAATCCATTTTGGATGACACCTTCCCACTAAAATAACTTTTGGTCTCCAAAAGACTGATATACTAATATGAACTGTACCTGAGAGTAACAACACCCTCTTCTTTCAGCGTCCCCACACTTGCCTTGCATAGTGCCTCTGAACCAAAGTATCTGACCACTTCCCTTCTTGGATGGGCTGGTCTTCCTGGGAAGAACTATCTTCCTCCTTGCCTTCCTAGAGAACTTCTGCTGAAATGGTCATAGAAGGTGGTTTGAACTTCTTTGGCTTGATCATTGATTCAAGGTAGCTCAAACCAATGTGAAGTACATCTGCTCCACAAAACTTTCATTTGTATCTGTTTGAAAAGTTTTCAACAACAAATGTTAACAACAACAGAAATACAAACAACAACTGGATGGCCTAAACTCCTGCTTCAACAAAAGAAATAGATTTCACCTCTGGTGACCACCTCCATGTCTTTCATTTGCATACAAATGATGGACTAGATAACAAGCCCACAAAACATGCCTTTAAAACAAATGATCCTTCAAGTCAAGCATGTAGAAAAAGACCATTAGGACTCTTTTTCAAAAGATGAAACACTTCATCATCACATGCATGTCAAAGCAATCAACCCTGCAAGTTAATTACACATACATGTTCAAATAAAAGGACAACATCAACATCCCTGTGTTCATACACAACATTCCCATGCATGCATTTCATCCTTCAAATTTCACTTAAGCACAATGTACTTTCAAAGTTGAAATGAAATATAATCTTGTAGAAACAAAGTGAGTCTCCTGCTCAACTTCTCCATTCACCTACTTGGTAAAATCCTGCAACTTGCATCCTTATTAACAAAGAAATGCAAATATATGCATCAATAGACATGCAATCTTAATAAGATAAGAACTCTAACTGTTTCTTACCAATCCCTTTCAAAGGTACTGCCTTTGTCTGCACACAACATCAACATGTGAATCATCCCGAAACACATCAATCATGGAATCTTCCTTTCCATGCCCGCCATCTTCTCTTTCCACTTTCTTCAGCTTTGGTGGGAGCATTGTTGGATTCAGTGTCCAACATTTTGTATCAAGATGTCCTTGCTTATGGTAGTAGGTGCACCACATGTGCATCCTCTTGACAACATGATTTGCCTTGTCCAATGGACCTTTAGCTTCTTGCTTATTCTCCTTCAAAGGTTTCATGTATGTGGCCATTCTCTTCCAACATCTAGAAACATTATGGTTATCCAAACCACAAAAGGAACATGCAATTCTTTTCCCATATCTATGTGGAAATTTATCATGCTTTACACAATCAAAAGGAAAATGGTTAGAACCAAATTTATACCTACCACTTTCACCTTTATTGCCTTCATGAGGAGGTGAAGAAAATGAAGAAGTGGCTCCCTTTGGAACACCATTAATCTCTTCAAGGCTGTCAGAATCTCCACAACTCCCTGGTTCAATTGTGTGCTTCTGAACACCTGCATCTTGCAAATGATGTTTCAATCCATTGGAGTTGTTTTAATGGCCTTCATGGCAACTTTGGAACTTTCTCCATAAGCTTTCCCATAGCCAAGACCCAAATACTTAGGCCTTTCCTCAATTATTATTGGCTTAACAAAACCTTGTGCATGTCTACCCAAGCCTTTTCCTTCATAGCCCATCTTGGACATTAGCTTGGAACCTATGCCTTTGGTATGTTTTTCAAAAGAACCAATATGAGCATTCTTAGAGGAATTTGAAGACAAACTAGAATGGTTTACCTCTTCTTCAAGATGATACTTGACTAAGGCTTCTTGGGAAACAAGGAGCTGTGTCTCCAACTCATGCATCCTTCTCAGGTTCATATTTGCAATATGAAGTTGCCTCTCCATTTCCTGCAATTTGTCAGAAAGCAACTGCTTATCTTCCTTCATGGAATTCAACTACTCTCTAAGTAGGCTGCTCTTCCTTCCATCCTCATACATTTCTCTCACCATATCCATCATGGTGGACAAGTCTTGCTTCATGTCTTCATCAAAGAGTCTTGTGATGAAGAAAGAAGAATTTGAGGACTCATTTGTAGAAGTTGTCATTATGCCGATGAACAAAAAAAAAATTCAAACAAGATTAACAAAGAGCTTATTCAACAACCTTTCGCAATAAACCTCTTGTGCTTCAAGGATTACTTTGAGGTCCTTTGGGATAGAAGAATGCCTTCAACCCTTCTTCCTTCCTGCCCTTCCTAGACTGAGCTATCAATATCTTTCCTTTCACCTTTGCAAACTTAAAGAATAGTCAGTCTGCAAAACAAGCATACAATGAACCTTTGACTGTTTAAACACCTTTCAGACAAGCAATCGTTGCTATATCAATCAAGCATTCTGATATAACCTTATTTGAAGTCGTGGTTAATCAATTTCAAGATCTGATACCACCTGATCTAAAAATGGGGCACTTAGGTTTCTTTTCTAAATTACAAGAACATCTCCCACTTCCAAAGCTTAAATATTCCCAACTATTTATGATTAACCAATGAGGAATTAAATATGCGCTTGAAAACAAGGTGTATGCTTATGGTTATTTTAACTGTTTATGTGCTTTAAAATCTATTGTTTGTGCTAATATGTAAATACATGTAACAGTGCAATAGTGCAGCAACTAATAAACACATAAGGCAGTAATTTAATATGGAGTTCACCCAAAACTCTTGGGCTACATCTCCTTGAGCTCTAGTCAACTCAACTAGGCTCTCTAGGATTATGGCCTATGTTACTTTTACAAGCTCTTGGCTCAAATCCACTGTTTTACATAGAAACAATGGGTTTAGACACCATTTGATCCTTGGCTTTGAAGCTCTCGGCTTTCTGGCTCTAGCTCTTGCTCTGGCTCTGGCTCTGGCTTTGGCTCTTAGCTCTGGCTCTGGCTCTGACTCTGGGTTTGGCTTTTGGCTATGGCTCATGGCTCTGGCTCTTGGCTCTAGCTCTAGCTTTGGCTCTGGCTCTGGCTCTTTGGCTCTGGCTTCTTTGGCTATGGCTTTGGCTTTCTGCAACGTTTAGCTCTCTGGCTTTTCGCTTGATCTCCAAGTGACCCCAAAAGCTCCCTCGGCTACTCTGCGTAGTAGCTTTTCTCTCTCTCCGCCCTCGGCTCTGCAACTGCCTTACAATTTCCTTTGTCCTTAATTGAGCTCTTTGGGCTTCTTTGAGGCATTTTCCTAGCTTTTCAGCTTCCCGAGCTGCTTCCCTACATTCAATCATTCCCCTGCGGCTTCTCTGCGTTATCTGTTCGACTGGCCATCTGGCTCTACGAATCTGTGGCTTTCAAATGCCTCATCATCTACCAAAAACACCCGATTGTAGCGTGGAATGATGATTAGGAACTGTTACAAGGGATCGGGGCCATTTCATAGGCAAAAACAAAAAAAATTGGAGAAACTTTCATTACACAAAGATTTCTAGAAAATACACTATCAGACGTGAAATCTGGACATGAAATTCCATTCAATCGCCCCTAAAATCCCTCTCGGGTCCGCCATTAGGTGTTATATCGCATCGCATTAGTGTATTGGTCGGAATCCTAAATACACAGGAAAATGATGAAAAATCTGTTAAAATCCTTTTTATATGACTTCAAAATTTATCGCATCCGCCCTAATATAGCATCGGGTCCGCCTTTGCCTGCTGTTGCAATCTAGTCCAACGATAAATATCCCATTTAGGGTAGCTTAGGAGTTTAGAGGTTACCCAGCCGAAAAGGTGGCTTTCCTCTCTCCTCCACCAGCCACGTGTCGACAAGTGTGTGGGATCAGGCGGAGTCAACCCAAAACCATTTACTGCTTGAGGCCCACTCGAAATCTGCTTTTACAGAACTCAAAATTTATGCAATCGAGCTTAGAATTCCCCTTCAGGTCCGTTTTTATCGCTTCAGCGTCTTCCATTTGTGTTTCGGTTTTTACACCAAAAAGCATTAATACACAGAAAAATCTCATTTACCGAAACTCAAATTTTATCAATCCACACCTATAGAATCCATTGGGTCCAACATTATCGCCCCTTGTACATCACTGCGACGCGACGTTGCGATGCAATAAATCATGATCACAAGTTGCATTGGCCCGGGTTTTGTCCTTTGTCTCATTCCGTCGCTGATACCAATTTGTCGATTCGATCATCGACAATCGACATATCACATAGCTCAGGGTCTCGCTATCACACATAGGCCTATCATTGACCCAATATATCAGAGATCGGTGATAGTGGGTTTCTCCCCTTTCCGCTTAAGTCTGCCTCTTTGACCCTTCTTCGATGTGATTTCCCTTTATAAGGGTTTATTTCCATTTTTAGGGGATTTTGCCCCTTTTTCCAAAGAACAAAGGGCATCTTATTTGAGCGATAAATTCTGCATCATAAGCCCATTTTTGCCCATTCAAGCTACAGTAGATTTAGAATGAAAATATCTCTGCAATGGGGCTATGTCCAGGAACTTCCTTGGACTATCATTTTCCTGTGTGAGGAACACTTAGACTCAGGAACTTATCCAAAATCCATTTTGGATCATCCAAAGACCATGGGCGGATCTCAAAGCTGACTCAACCTTTACATAAAGAAGAGGAAAAAAACCCTTTTGACTCCTAATCTTCTACGCACTCTGCATCCACAAATCACAGAGACTTTACATCATTTACAAAAAATACATCAAAACTTGGGTTATTTTAACCCCAAAATTGATCCAATGGACCCCATCCCAACAACTTGGTGTAATCCTTCTTCAAGTGGAGGAAATTGGCTATCCTACGACAGTTCCCATGCAACCAACACAATAGACAACAGTAACCAAGCGTAATGAAATGGCTTGATTTTATCTTGGGCCTCACGGCAATTTGCGAGGAATTCCTGGCACGGGTACTTGGACCAGTTGAACTACACACCCTTCATGCACTGTGCAGCTAGGGATACTACTAGCACCAGAACTTCATCAGTGTGGAATTTCCTCATCACCTTTCTGGCCAATATTTGCAAAGCCAATTGAACTCTAGGGTCTGAGATTGACAAATGGAATACCCGTGTGACTTTTTCACAAGTTCATAATCTTTCTTAATCCACTCTAAAAGCTCCTTTTCTCCCTTCTTTCCATCAAACTCCTTGGCTGGGTTTAGACCTTCATATGGCAGGTGTGTAATCTTGTGAATAAGCATGTCTTTCAAGAGTATAGGCCTTCCTAGCAATAGGTACCCATCGTGCTCAATGTAAGCAACTGGCATATGAAAATTGTGTTAATGGGTGTGCGATGGTAATTTGGCACCCATAGCAAGTTGAGCAACCCTGATTGCTCGACACCGTAGACCCACTCCTCTGTTTCTAGCATTGTAACACCTGTTTCTTCATAATACACCCTCTTCATGTATTTGTCTGTCGCTAAGTGTGGTAAATTAGTGTGATCTATGAGGTCTCAATCCTCCATCTTCAATAGTGGGACTTGCGCAAGCTGCAGACCTTCAAAAGGCACCTGCTAAGGTAACAGGGGCATGGAGATGGCGAATTTCTCTGAGTCTGAGTCCTTTGTGATATTCTCCTTTCCCTTTCTCGGAGTGATATACCTAGGTGGCTTTGTTATTGGTTCTACGCCTTTAGCGCCAATATCCTTCATTCCCTTGGCCTTCTTCCACCTCCAGATCTATAACCTTCTGCTTATCTTTTGCTGGATGTTTATCTTTCCTTTGTGCTAGGGTTGCAGTATTCTTCCTTGGAGAAGGACGTATTTGCACTGGATTTTTTGGCTTCTCCTTTGCTGTCAATTGTTTGTCTTTCGCCATGCACTGTTTTGGCCTTGGTGACCTTGATGTCGTGGGCACCGCGGGCATAGCTTCAACACTAGATATGTTATCACTTAGAATTTTTCCCTAGAAGTTATCAAAAGAAGGAATAATATGAGGTAACCACAAACCAATATTTTAGGCTTAGGTTCTAGCCAACCTAAGTCCAGAGAAGGCTCTCTCTTTATAAATTAGCTTTGTTTTTATGAGATTTTAGGCTAGTTCTTAGCGTTCACATGGTTTTGTTTTGAATTGAGGGTTGGGTGGTGGAATTCTTAGAGCAGATGGATAGAGCTAGGTCTTCAATCCATTGGGATATGGAGTCAATCAATGGATAGCATAACTTGACCAGATCATTAAAGGGAATGTTCACAGGGCAGGCTAGCAAAGCAAAAGGCAAATCTTCAGGTCTAATGGATGAAGTGATTCTAACCAGGGTGAAAGGGAAATGAAGAATCCTTGGACCAGGATCAGAATGGAGAACAGAGGGTGATCATGAATAAAGGGCAACTAAGAATCCTTTTTTATAGACTAGGGGAGAAACTACAGAAGCTAAGGAGCAGTTAAGAATTCATTAACTAAGATAGTTTAGCAGAAACATTTAGAATGTAAACAGTCAAGACAGAGTGCATTCAAGAAATTTTTAAAATATCATTCCTTGTTATACATTTAGATTTTAGAGAAACAGATAATATTTTGAAGAAACATAAGAAAAAACAACCATAAACATGAGAGAATACTTATTTGTATTTCACTTTACATGAGAATCCTGTGAAATATATGATCTTTATTCCTTGATCCAACAAGCCAATCCAGTCATTGATATAATAGATTTTTGATTTGAGAGAAAAAGTCTATAGAAATGTCATGGAATCCACCCTACATAATTTGAAATATGAAGTATTTATACAAAAAATAATTACAAAATATGTCATAATAGTTTGAGATTTAATCTAGGAAATAAATTATCTTCATGCATGAAGATAGAGACAGATGTGAAACTGCTTCTTGTTGTCCCTTTTATTGTGGTGTTGTTGGCTGTTTCTCTTTAGCTTTAAGCCCTTTAAGTTGGTTGATGGTTGTGGTATTTCCACGGTGGAGTCTCCTTTAATTTTGATCTTTCACTGATACTCTTTGACTCTGCTACTCTTCGACCTTGCTTATCTGTCTTTCACCTATTTAACTTGGTTGCATTTAGATTTACTATAGTAACTTTTTGCTGTAAAACCTCTTTAAAGTAAATCTGTCATTTTTTCCCACCATTCTGCCTCAGGCAATCTCACCTTTAACATTCTCTTGTAAATTTCGTCTGCCTCTGTGTACTTTGAAAAATTAGGCTTGGTGAGAAATAGATATTTCACCTCATATTCTAAGAAAAAGAGGTTCTCTAATGTATCATATAGTACCTTTCCAGTAGGCAAAGCTTTACTGCCTGAAAAGTTGGCTTGTTCCTTGGCCAGCCTCCTTAGTCTATCACAATAGTCCAATTGGGTCTTGAGTTTATCATTGATGACCATAGGACTGGGGAGGCCTTTGTCCCTTAGAATTTGAAATTTGGCCATAAACTTGTTAATGGCCACCTGCACGTTGTGGCACTTTTCTTCCAAGTTGAGCATACGGTTTCTTTTGGAAAGAACCTTTTTAATCTCTAGGATGGCTTCAATTCTATCCTCTACACCAAGCTCATGGAGCTCATACCTGTTCTTACTATTTAGGAGGTGGATGAGTCGATTTGCATCCTCTGGTTGGTCTCCTAATTCTTCCCTTACTTTCTGGATATCCTCAGTGGCTACCTTCACCAGTTGAGTTTGCTCAAATATAACTTGAATTAATGGCCAAATATCATTGACAGAGTCAATGATATTGGACAAGAGCATTTCTTTAGTCTATCATAGTGGTTTCTGCAATGTCAAATCTTTCTCTAGGACTTTGATTTTCTCACCCATCCTTAGGGCTTTCTGTTTTTCCTCTCTTTGTTGAATTTGGGCAAGTTTACAGCCAGTTTCTAAACTTGCCACTTTCTCCTTTAATCTTTTAAGCTCTGTAGCTTCGATGTAAATCTCCTCCATAGCTTTTACTAGTTCAACTGTTTTTTTAGTTGAAGTGCCTACTACTGTAGTGGATTCAGTTGTAATTGGCAGTGCTATGGCAGGTGGAGCTGTTGGTGCCAATGATGCTGCCAATGTGGAAGGAACTGTTGTTGTCACTGTGGGAATGGCAGTTGTGGAAGTTGTTGCTAGGTCACTTTGTTTGGACTGAATAAAAATGTCCAACTCCTTCTCTGTTTCTTTAAGTTGATAATTTAGCTTTACAACTAGGTCCATCAGCTCTTCATGTCCTTTTTGTGCTTTAGGATTTCCATGGTTTGAGGGTGATGCAGCTGAGGAATTTTGAGCTGCTTCTTCAGTGCAACAATGTCATCATTCTTCTTTTTGATCAGCTACTCTGTTACTTTTAAATCTTTGGGATCATGTCCCAATCCTATCACTAAGTCCTCTAAGGACTTGATTCTTGTATCTTTGGCCTATGAAGAGGCCTTCTCCAAGTAAAACTGAGCTGACATATTATTTAAAGAGTTTTGGAGTTGGTGGGAAGCTATGGCTTTCCTTGTCAGTGTAGAATAAATAATCTCACCTATTTGTTTATGTAGTTCAATCTAGTCAATGAGATGAATATCCCTTGCCAGTACTTCAAAATCCACTCTTTTAAAATCTGTTGTTGTCCTTGGCTACTGAGTGGTTAGCTTGATGAAGGTCATTTGTGTTTTCCCATATTTAACATCACAGGCTGACATAAGCCTTGTCTGATTGGTGGGGGTCATCTTCAAGTACTGTGCATAGGTCTGGGCTTTCAGCCTCTCATTCCTAGCTTTTATTTCTTTGTATCTCTCTTTGATGTCTTGGTCTTTATCTGTTGGTATTCTAAAAGAGGATAACTCAACACTTTGCTGCCTTTACAACATATGAGTGTGTGATGTGGAAGGTTCTAAGATGCCTCTAGATGGAATGGAATGCCTACTCCTATCTCTTTCTGTGCTGGTAACCTCAGTGGTCTCCTCTGTATATTCCTATTCAAAGACATGATTCATTCTTTGTCTCTTTTCCTAGCTTGTCTCTGAATAGGATTGAGATGTTGTTCTTCCTAAAGGAGTGGCCCCTTCCCTATTTCTCTTGAGATTTTTCTCCTCATTTAGAGGAGTCTGTAAGACTAGGGGGTACTCATGGTGGCCTCTGGCCTATTTGTTTTCTTTGATTGCTCTGGTATATGTGATTGGTCTGGTGCTTTTGATTCTTCTTGTGTCTGTGACTCTTCCTATACCTATGATTCTTCTTGGACCTGTGATTCTCCTAGCACCTGCAGGAAAGAACCCTCATCAATTTGTTTCTCTAGATCAATTAAAATGTTTTCCACAACAACTTCAATGCTATCCCTATATTCTAAAGTGTTTTCCACCCATTCCAGTTGGTTGGCATACTTTTCTATTTCAGGGATACAGTGGTGTATGTAGGGAGCCATCGTGTTTTTCTATCTTCTGTTGGAGATGAAATCCAAGGGATCATGCTTCCATATGAAGCTCTGTTTCAGATTTAACCTTTGAAGGATTTCATCTGCCTTCTTTCCAGCTTCTCGGCTATTACAAATAAAGGGGCCTAATTGGTCTTTGATCCTAAGCTAGCCTTCTTTTTGGCTTTGAAAAAATGTACCTCATCTGAGTTGATTATGTGCCTGTAGTACTCCAAAGCAAATAACCTCATTGGGAGGTATTTGGGTAGTTTATATTGGGCCAACTCACAACCATAAATTCTAATCTCAGTGTGGTTTTGGGACAAGTAACAATCCCCCACTTTGGATTCTTTTGAGAGTTGCAAGATCCTCCTTATATATGAACTAATTATTGGAGGAGGGATACCTATCAGCATTGTCACAATGGGATGCACAAATAAGTTTATGAAGTCTGTATAGGAGAGTCATATTTGTGGATCAATGGAGTCCAGAAAATTATTGACCTAGGGTGACCTTTTGTGTCAAGCTTCTAAAGAGTAAATGGGAACTTATCAGCTTTGTAGTATAGGAAGAGGTGGTACAAAACAAAGGAGTACTTGACGACTCTCTCATTGCTCATTTTGAGGATCTGGACATGCATTCTATCAGCTATAAATTTGGCATAATCATAAATAACAACAGGAGGTTGTCCTGGAGTGTATATGGACATGAAAGCCAAGATGATCTCATCCATATACTCATTGGTGGTATAACCTAGGACACTGGATATCATTGCCACATTGTCTTGGCCAAATGGGGAAAATATGGTATACACATGTGGAGGAGGTTCTTTGGGGGTATACTTTTCTTCCAAAATGTAGGTTTGAATTATTTGGGCCAATCTTACAGTGCTAATCTTGGGAAATAAGTCCAATAGATCTCCAATGGAGAGGGGAGTCAAGTTTTGGCTAGGCTGAAGTTGAAGCATCTCATTTATGGATTCAGCAGTGATGGTGAAAAGTATAGTTTGGTTAGGTGAAATTACTGCTCTTTGGCCGGGGATATAGTTTCCATGGTAGTAATGGACAATTTCTGGGAAAATGTGAACTTTAGCAAATTGGTACTTGGGCAAATTGGAGTTCCAAAAACCAATTTTATCAGCATGGTTCAGATATTGGTCTCTATATCAGCAATAGAGTTTGAGAGGGGATTCATGGACAGAGGTGTCCTTTATCTAGAAATCCTTGTCTAATTGGGGGAGATGGTCTAAGTCTAGATGAGGAGTGGAAATAGGTCTCACATCCATGGAAATTGGGGCAGCAATTCTCAATTCTTGTGGATTTGAGAAAGGGAGAGGTGGTTTTTAGTTTTTTAGGGAAAAGGTGGTTGAGTACAGTGTAAGCTTAAGTTACTTGAGTTAATTTAATTAATTTTTCACTTTAACTAACAAAATCAGTAATTGGTTATGAAATTGAGAGGTTTTCCAGTGAATTATGGCTTAAATACCTGGATTTAGGGAGAACTAGCTCTGAACAGGTTGGCTGGCAATTGTGAACGGTTGAAAAGGTTTTGAGTAGGCTGGAGAGAAAAATGGGTGCTTTGTGGCATCTTTAGGGTGCAATTGGATGTAGGTTGACAACTTCGACATTCGCAGGTGTGTGCATGGAGCTTTTCAGTTGAAAAATGATAAAACAAATGATTTGGGGATTTTTTGGCTTTATGCACAAGCAGTCAATTTTGGCGGGTACGGGTGAACATTTTTCATTGTCATGTAGTGGGGTGAACAATGGCTTTTTTGGCACGTAGTGGGTGAGTGGTAAGTGGTTTCCATCGCACCGCTTTTGGGCACTTGGTGGTATTGGGGGGAGGCCGCTCGATTCCATTCATTGAGAGACATATAGCCTCGGGGGCCCAATGGAAAACAACTCTTTTCGGGTGGGTAATGTTTGGATGTTAGGGCACGTCTGAAATGGATGTGGGTTGTCAGATGTGAAGGGGAGTGATCATGCGGTGATCGGGTAATGGAGTTGCATGGAGGGTAGTCGGGGGGGGGGGGGGGGAGACGAGTAATTAAGTGTGGCAATTTTAAGTTAATGAGGGATTAAGGCAGGGTTAAGGCATCAGGGTCATTAGGGGAGGGTTTAATTGGGTTTTAGACTAACTTAATCATGGATCGATTAGTTAGTGGGTTTGGGTAGAAAATCATAGTCTATATAATTAAACTAGGTAGGGTTAATTAATATTTGCAGGAGTTAAATATATATGGGAAATAGGTTTTTGTTTGGGATTTAATAAATAAATTAGTAATTAGTAAAATGAGCAGAAAGGAGCACAATATCCTAAGTATATGATATTTCATGTTTTAATTCTTTTCCGATAATAACATAAAAACTTAGGATATAGTGTTTTTGTGGGTTTTTGATATGAAAATGATTTACGTGGGGGAATAAACACTTTTTCCTAGGTAAAAGTAATTTATCCTTAGTAAAAGAGTATTATTAAGGAAAATGAATGAACTGAAGGGGCGAATGAATTTTTATGAGGGGGTTTTAGTACTTATTGCCTATAAGTCATTGATTCGAGGGTCCGGTCCCTCCAAAATTCAGATAAATTCTCTGAGCCTCTTTGACTTAGGGTTTTAAGTACTTTGATCTTTATTGTGGGAAATTAGTTAAGTAAAAGGTGAAATGAATGTGGGAAATTAATTAATTGACTTTGATATCCATCTGCATGCTTGAATGTGCATTCACATTTGGAAATTTTATGATGAGAATAATAAATATGCTTTTGTCTAACCAATCATCATGCTTCTGCAACGTTTCTTCTACTTACCGGCCTACTCATCCTACCATTTCCACTTCTCTTTATCAGGGTGCATTTGAGCTAGCAAACCCTTATCAAACATTTTTTTCTCTTTACAATAGTAAACTAGCTAAATCTAACATTATTACATCCAAGGGCTTAGATTAAGTAGTTGAGCTCCTTTATTTACTCTACCAATCTAATTATTTGCCAAGATTAAACAGTTTGGTCAGATTTTTATTCTCCATCTATAGACATGAAATTGAAACATTAAATATCCAAGTTTAAACATTTTGACTATCATGGATTGTGGCAAAGATTACAAACTTCACACAATCATTTATTATGCACAAAAAGTAAATAGTAGTGGCAATTTGACTTGCTCACTTTCATGGTATTTTTCTTTTCTTGGGGTTCATATTTTTCATCTTTTTTGACCTTTTTATTCTTTTTGTCCTTTGATTATTCTTTTAGGACATACTGTCTTTATATTTTTTATTTTTTGAATATGGAAAACATTTGTAGAAAGTAAAGGTATGTACATATTACAGGTTTAATATCAGTCATTCAAAAAATATGACTCCTATTGGTATAGGAACCTAACAATGGCTCCACTTGGGGATGGCATTTCCTGGTGAAATGTCAAGAACTTTATAGAGCAATGGCCTTCTGAATTGCTGTAATGTTATTTTGCAACTTTTCCTTTTCATATTTCTGCATTATTGCTATTTATGACAGTAAAACTTTTGAAGCTTAGGGCCTTCTCTTCGGGCTTCAACTTCAAAAATCACCATCCAATCCACTCTAGACTTTTGAAAGTAAAGTATGTACAAATGATTAGTAAAATTAGTAACTAGGCTGAATATAGTGTTTTAGCATTCAACCATTAACTGGTCCTCCTTCTTTTTCTGTGCCATCCATTTCTCTGAGGAAGAAATAATTATTACCTCTGAAAACATAAATGTTATATGGGCCTTTCCATAGGAAATCAAATTTGCCATGTTTACCTTTATCCTCTCTTCTTGAATCCCATTTCAGAACTTTGTCTCCTAGGTAAAAATCTTCTGCCTTAGTCCTTTTATCGAAAGTCTTCTTGATTCTTTCTTTCACAACTTGAGATATGATGTACACTTCTTCCCTGGTTTGTTGTAAATGAATTGTTTGGTTGATTCTTTTTTGGATGTCATTTGGTTCAACCTGTAACTCTTGGAGTAGCTTCATCACTGGTGTTCCCAAGGAATATGGGAAAACAACTTCCATTCCATAAACTAATTGATAAGGACTAGTACCAATGGATTTCTTTGTGGTTAGCCTGTCTTCCCATAAGGCCTTTACTAGCTTCTTGTTATCTTCTAACAATTTTTTGATGATATTTACTAGAATTTTGTTTGAGGATTCTGCTAATCGTTTTCCTTCGGGGTAATAAGCTGTGGAATGGCCCAAAGTTATATTATACTTATTACAGAAATCAATTATTCTTCTAGATTTGAAAGCTGCTGCATTATCAGTGATGATCTTGGTTGGGCACCCAAATCTAGATAGGATGTTGGCCTCAAGGAAGGTTATTATAATAGTGTCAGTGGCTTTCCTTGATGGTATGGATTTTATCCATTTGGTAAAATAATCTGTAGTAGTGAGCATCCATTTGTGTTGGGTAGAGGAAGGTGGGTGGATTTCACCAATGAAGTCAAGAACCCATTGTCGAAAAGGTGCTTCAGCAGAGATTGGTTTTAGGGGCAGGGGTAAAAGCTTTTTCTTTCCTTCAAAAATCTGACATTTATGACACGAGGTTACAAATTTCTTTACATCAAAAAACAACGTAGGCCAATAGAAACCGGCTCTAAGAATCTTGTCAGTAGTGGTTTTCCAGTAAAGATGTCCTCCAGAGTCACCCGCATGAAACTCTTGTAACACCTTGTCAGATTCTTCTTTCAATAAATAGTTAAGAAGGATACCTTCATGATTCCTCCAAAACAAAGCATTGTCAATTATGCAAAATTTTAAAGATTTCATTTTTAAAAATCTGCTTTTGGTCCTGGATAATTCAGGAGGAGCTTGTATATTTTGTAAAACATATATGATGTCAGCATACCATGGTGATTCAATAAAGGTCTGGTTGATTGGTGGAGTCGCCATCTCCTCTCCATTATCCATTTATGCAATAAAATTTATATTTAAGGCCTGATAGTTTGATTCAACCATGAGATTGGCTAAACCTTAGCCTTGGATTAAATTTGTTGGTTTGATTTTTAGGTCATATTCTAATATAGTAGCAATCCATTTCCCTCTCTTTCCATTTGGACCATCTTGAGTTAGGATGTCCTTGACTACTGAATTGGGGACATAGGCTATTATATGAGAACATAAAATGTAGACTCTAAAATCTTTGATAGCTTTGACCAAAGCAAAAGCTTGCTTTTCCATTATGTTATATTTTAAGGGGGCATCTCTCAGAGATTTGCTAAAAAGGAAATAGGTTTTTCATAACCCTGATCATTCTTTTGCAGTAAAACTGCAACAATTATATGTTCTGAGGCAAAGGAAAATAAAATGAAGTCCCTGTAAAATTTTGTACTAATCAAAATTGGTGTTTTAGTTAAGGCTAACTTAATGTCTTCAAAGGATTTATTAGCTTCAACAGTCCATTTTATGGTTGAATATTTTTTCAACATATTGTTTAATGACCTAATTAATTCTGCTAAGTTAGAAATAAATCTCCTAAGAAAGTTAACTTCCCCTAAAAAGGCTTGTAATTCCCTAATGCTCTTAGGATGTTGTATCTGTAAGATGGCTTAAGTTCTTGCAAGATCTATTCAGATACCATCTTTAGAGATTATATGGCCTAATAAATTTCCCTCTTCTAACTCAAATAAAGATTTTTTGGGATTCAAAGAAATTCCATATTTCCTACATTTGATGAAAACTTGCCTTAGATGATCTAAGTGTTGTTTATTAGATTTTTATAATACAATGATGTCATCTAAGTATATTACTAGGAAGTCATGAATTTCCTTAGCAAAAGCTATGCATATGACTCTTTGGAAAGTGGCCCCTACATTATTTAATCCAAAAGGCATCTTCACATACATAAATGTGCCCCAAGGAGTAGTAAACACAGTTTTAGCTTGGTCATCTGGGTGAACTAAAATCTGGTTGTATTGAGAAAACCCATCCAATAATGAGCCTCTGGTTGACCCTACTACCCTTTGTAATATATGATCCATTTTAGGGAGAGGGTTATTGTCTTTGAGTGAAACTTTATTAAGGTTCCTGAGATCAACACAAAGTCTGATCTCACCAATTTTCTTCCTTGTTGGCACCAAATTTGAAACCCAATCAGAGAATCTAATTGGTGCTATTATCTTGGCCTCATACATTCTTCTAATTTCCTTTTCAATAGAAGGAAATAGGATGTGATTGATCCTCCTAAGCTTCTGCCTGAAAGGTTTCTGGTTTTCTTTTATGGGGATAGTATGTTGTATGATGTTGGTGTCATAGGAATTGAGGTCCTCATAACTCCAAGCAAAGACATCTTGGAATTCCTTTAATGTTCAATATATTTCACTTTTTTAGGAGGTAAGGACTTTGAGATTTTGATCAATTTGGGATTTTCCTTAGTGTCTATATTACACTCCTCTATATCATATTTTAAGGGTTCCATCTTTGGTTTTCTAGGGACATCATTTGAATCAAACAAGCCTTCCAAAGGGGTTAATCCTTTGGGCAAAAAGTTGTATTTGAGATTAATGATTTTAGAATCTTCATTAATTATCTCATCAATTTCAACTTCCTTTAGGTTTTGTACATATAATTTTGTAACTTTAGTGGGATGGAATATATATATATTTTCATCTTCTATCTCATTAATTTCTATTTCATCTTTGAAATCAGGATCTAATGTTATTTCAGTATCTATATTACTATTTACAAATACCTCCTCTAAGGTTAACAAATTGATTTGTTGGTCATTAGAAAATATTATCTGGGATAGTAGGTCTGTGCCTGACCTCAGTAGTGTACTGATGGTTAGGTTGAAATGGTAATTTACAAGTGTTGGCAAACATTACTAAACTATGAGCCTGCATATTATGCTTCCTAGGAATTACAACAACTTTGATTTTTAGGAAAGTGTTTAGTATTTGTATAATGGTTCCTCTGTAACAACTTAATCTAGGGTCTTTGGTCATATATATAGATTTAATCTAATTTATCACTAATTTAGAGTCTCCCATAATAGAAACTCTTATAGCTCCTAGCTTTATAACTAATTTAAGACCTAAAAGAAGTGCTTCATACTCAACGATTTAAAAATTGTCTTTGTAGGTCAGCCAAGGTAGTGATACGTGCAGCCTATAAACCTCTAAACCATTTCCTCACTTCACCTGCAAATGTCTGTACAAAGAGTCTCATTGCCACATTCTCTGCATCGATCTCATGAAGTTCATAGAAGTCTGCCATTCTATCCACATGCTGCTGAGTAGTAATGCTGTTAGGAGTGCCATCAAAAAATAGGATTTTGCTTTAATAATCTGCGGGCATATCATCTAAAACTTGAGGCAAAACAAGAGGTGCAAAACGAGCAACCATCCCTCTTGGTGGATTTGTCCTCGGAGGTGTTGGAGGAGTGTGCACAGTTTGTAAGGGGCTAGCAATTGGAGTTTGAAGCTGAGCTATAATGTAGTTATCAATCGACCGGTTAGCCCTTTCTATCTCCAAGTCTACAAGAAACTGTGGATTGTGGACAGTAGAGTCAACCGCCCTTTCGGATTTGGTTTCGAACAACGATAGTTCAAACTGCTCATCAAACTCTAGCTCTTCAAGATACTCAAAAATTTCCGGGCATGAATGGGATTTGAACATGGGAGATATAGAGGTTTCCTGATGACGAATTCTTGAAATCAAATTGGGATTTTCGTAGACGTGCGGAGGATCTGGATCTGGATTAGCTCTGGTATATCTTCTAGAAGCCAGCGTGCTATTGAGAAAAATCAAAGGACACAACCAACTTACTCAGCCTATCCAATCATAAACTTATCATCCAGAAGCTTAAAATTATTAAGAAGTAAGGGGATTTGATTTCGCTTCCCCAGCGGAGTCGCCACTATGTTAGCACCTAAATCTGCCTTAGGCTGAAAGAAGGAAAAATTCAAGGTAACCACAAACCACGGCCAGTCTGGTAGCTAGCCCTACCAGAACAGGAGAGGGCTCTCTCCGTGTCACGCTCAGTGAATAAGCCAACGAAACGGTCTGAGATGAATTACAGTGAAATATTGATCTTAGGCTAGTAATTAAATATGGATACAAGAAGCAATTTTTTATGAATGACTGAGTTTCTGGGATGGTATGGGACCAACGGACAACAATGAGCAGAGAATTTAATACAAAGGCACAGATTACTTCATGAGGCAAGATAGGCGGAAAGTCTAGCAATTTAATTTTGAAATAATGCGGAATGGAGAGATTGCTTAGGAGGGTGAAAAGGGCATAAGTACATGAATCCTTTTCAACAGAAGAAAGAACATTGAACATGAAATTTTCCCACAGGCAGAGCAATAAAATTGAATTCTACCTTATCTAACTTAGAAAATTTCATTGGAAACGAATATGAAATGACATGTGAAACATAAACGAAATGCATACGAAACATAAGAGACACATTTTCTATACTCACAGCCACATAAATCTCATGAAACAGAGCCGCTGCCTTTCATTAATCCTCTGTCAAAATATACAATGAAGAAATAGAGTTTCTTTCCCACAGTCTCCCAGAAATTACAAGCCAACCAACCCTTTGCAAATGGTTTTCATACAATATATAAAATGTGCCATGAGGATATAGAACGCCCAAGGGTTGGGGAGTTTCTTGAATCATTACAAAATGGAGATGGAAAGCCAACCATTAGCTATAGGTGCAGCGTTACAAACATGACACATGGCTTGGGTGACCGCTCGCCTCCCTTTGCCACTTGGATAGAAGTCAATCTGGAGTGAAAATACATTAAAATTTGCCTTATGTGCCGAAAAAAGTGAAGTGTAGATGAGCGGGCCCACTTGGAGAAAGTCGCGAATCGAAATTTCGCGAAACGGAGGTGAATTGGGCCTTTTTCCCTATATGCGTTGCGCCACTTTCTATATGCGCCGCGACACTTTGGAGGATGTTTTGAGGCAACTGAAGGAGTCCAAAATGTGCCCAAGTGTGATTTTTGGCAAGCCTAGCCTATCTACTTTCCAACCCAAGTGGAATTTCTGAATTTGGTGCTCATTTTCCCCTCCAAATCTTTATTCTCCCAAGACTGCTTCCTGTGTGTGAAAAATTGGGGCAGAGAGGACATTTTTGGGTGTTTTTGGCCTCCTGGAGACTCAAATCATGCCCAAATTTCTTGTCCAAGCACCAATCGTCGTGATTTTGTATGCTGAATCCAAAAATGCAATCCATTTGTCATTTTGAGCTCCCAATCCTAAGCGCCGCGCTAGTGGCGTGGCGCACAAGGAGAAAAAACCTGTGTTGTGACCAAAAAATTTCCATGTGACCAAAATTTCCCCAAATTTCTTGAAATTTGGGCTGGAGGTTCTCCAAGAGGCACTATGCTGGGCCACAGAGGCTTCAGCCAAGATTCGAAGCCGATCTTTCTCTTTTTGCCTCTTTTGCCTCTTTGTTGCTTTGCTCAATTTTGCCTTCAAGCTCCTCATCCGAGCCTTCACACTCATGTTCCGTGCGCTGTAATGATAAACCATCCTCCTCAGTATGGTTTTGTCTCTGTCGGCCTTCTCCAGTAGTCTCTCAAGGTGGATGTTGATCCGCTCTAACCAAGACTCACGGTTATTTTTAATCTCTTACTCCAAGGTGGTGAGCTCGATCCTCCTTTGTTGGGCAGCTTGTCAATTCTCACGGATGCTTTGCAGCTCCATGATCTCATGCTGGTCCTCAAGCTGTTTGTTCCTCTTCTCCAAATACCCGATGATCCATTTTACGCTATCCAAATTGAGTGACAAGTCTTGGATCTCCGTGTTCTGCTCCTGAATGGTCATCCTAAGTTTGGCACTCTCCACATGTGCATCATCATCCTGAATGAGGATGAAGTCGGCCTCCTGTTCACCTGATGGCCCCTCATCTTGCATGGGCTTATTGCCCTTGTCCTGTACCTGTGTCGTCGATGCCAGAAGTGAGGCCCCTTCCACCCCGGGTGGAGATAACACTCGCTTTGCTGCTGCAAACAAGTGCCTACTGCCTCTCTGATATGTAACGAATATTGGCATAGTAGTGGTCTCATGGTGCTCATACTGATGAGAAGGACCACCTATCTCATGCTCTGGCTCTGATAGTACCTGTGAAGTGCTGAAGAGGTCACGGGATATGAAGTCCTCCCAAGAAATTCCCTACAATCCCAACTGATGATCTACCAAAATCCGGATAAGAGGAAAGTGATAAACACTGTTAAGTTGTTGCTGAGGGGTCTTATGCTGCATGAAGGTGTTCATCGTCTCTATGCTCTTGCATACGAAAAACGGGAGGTTCATCATCTGCACCTGGTAAATTGCATGAGAAACCTGATGTGATAGGCATATAGACGAGAGAACCTCCCCTGATAGCTGAAGTATTTCATGATCAATTTCATGAGTGGAGCACATTCATCTTTCAAATATCTGAATGGAAAGACTCTTATGAGCTGCCTCAAGAATCTGGCCTTAATTTAAGGCTCATAGTGTTTCTTATCCACCTTCTTTTTCTTGTGCCACTGTTCTCCAACATTTGGTCCTGTTTCCACTGAGATAGATTCAGGTGTCAATGTGAAGGTGACCCCGGCCAAGATAGACTGACCTCCATGTAGGTGAAGCACAAAAAGACGGGCCAACTCATGATGAACTCTAACATTAGCAACCCTTTGACAAAATTCAAAACATGATAGATGCTGGAAACATGACATGGCAAGAGGGCATGCTTGTAATTCAGTGAGGGTAGTGGGCTCATCCCTAACATGTTTGCCACTCTTGTGATGTCCCTGGGAGCCTGTTCTTCCGAGGATGAATCACTTTGTGTCTCCATCTCATACTCTGATGAATGCTCAGATGCCATGACTGCTGTGTGTACTATACTTGGGCTACCCTTTGATGATGGTGTGAAATTGGGTGCTTTTGTGATATCTGCCACCAAGGGGAACAATGAAACAAAAGGGAGTATTAGGAGGGGAGTAATGTGATAGGAATAGGGGTTATGGGGAGAAGTTTTGTTTAGGGATATGTAGGGGGGTTAGCGAATTTGATAAGGTAGGGTTTGGGATGTTATGTTGACCAAAGAGTGGAGGGATAGGGGATAGGGTTTGGTAGTGTTTTAGGTTAGGGATAATAGGAAAAATGAGAAAGGGAGGATAGGGAAAATGGTAGGAGAGGGAAAAATGGTAGGAAAACAGAGCCTTGGCATCAACACCACAATTATGAAACCCTAGCCACCATAGTTTTGATGTTTTTTGAGTGGTTGGTTTTATGAGTTTTATGGCAATTAAACATAGCCAAGAACCACCATATGGTCCATAAAATTGGATGAGCAAGCCGTGATATAGAGCCTACCTGTCAATTTGATGGGTATCACAAGCAATTTGAGGTGATTTGGCACGATGTCGGCCCTTTGTGGGTGTGCGCCGCGCGCCAAACCCAGTGCGCCACGCCCTAGGTGTGCATCGTGCTTGTTGAAAAAATGCACTGAGGGGAGGCTCTGTGTGCACCACACCCTCTGTGTACGCCACACCCCTGTGTGTGCGCCGTGCCCTGGAAACTGCCTCCAACTTACTCTAAACGCGTGCTTTGCACTCTCCAACACTTTGCACTATTTCTCTATGACCTTGATTAGCAAAATGACTTTGATTTTGGTGGAAACTTGTATATAAAGACTTGGAAGTCATGGGTTAAATTTTTGCTTCTTCAAAAACCCATTTTCTAATGTTATGTTTTGACACTTTTTCACTGACTTAAAGCAACACTGAATTTCACTTTTCCCTTTGAAATTTTAGCTCAAATGATGAAATTTTCGGCACTATTTGTAGGGATTGCATGACAGAGCATTTGGCCACGGAAACCATGCCTGCACTTGAAGAAATCAACTGACGATTTTTTTTGAAAATTTTATCACAAATGACACTGTTTGACTTTTCTTCAAAACAGAGTTTTGAAGAACAGTCGAAGTCTATCACCATGATGATGAAACTCTCTGAATCATAATTGTGCAAGGGCCTCACTCTGGCCTGCATGGCTTTTATGGACATGTTTGAAGGCAAAATTGATTAATCCCTATACCTAATGATCAAAAATGACTTTTGTCCATTAAAGGACTAGACCTTGACTATCATGGACTTTAGTGATCATTGACCAAAGACCTAAGCCAGCAGGAGCCAGACATGAGGGGAAATGACTAGCATGAACTTTTTTGTCAGATTATGGCATGCCCCTAGCGAAATGCAGCTGAGTGAATGGAGCTGGACACCTAAAATTGAAATGCATAAAGAGTTTTGATCTCTGACGGAGGACTGACCAGACCGACTCTAACATTGGCTCCAATGGGGGATGGTAGCTCCTTGGATGTGCCAAGAACAACAGATCTATAGGAGAGATGGATAGTGCCTTCGTCCATTGGGCTATGGAGTCATCATTTCGACAAACAACACAGGACTCTGACTCATCTATGAAACTGAAATGACCAAAAAACTGACTCAAATTTGACATTGAAATGACTCGAAGACTAACTTAACAAACTCTAACTAAACTGAAATAAAATGGTATTTACAGTGACAGAGGAAGCAATGTTAATAACTCAGAAATGGTACCGCTTGAGCAGCCGACCATTGATCGACCCTCCTGGACAATCTTCCCCGTTCATTTCCTTCAGAAGAAAGGCATTCTGACCCCAATATGCTGCAATTTTAAGGGGACCTTTCCAGAGGTTCTCGAACTTACCGTGCTTGCCTTTTTCCTCATTTCTTGCATCCCACTTCAGCACTACATCATCCAACTGAAATTTTTCCACCTTTGCCTTTCTGTCATAAATTTTCTTGATCTTCTCTTGCAATTTGGATGTGTTCTTGAAAACTTCGTCCCTGGTCTGCTGCAAGTGGACCATTTGATTCAACCTTCTTTGCATGGGATCTTCTTCACCGCTGGCCTCCTTAAGAAGTTTGACTACCGGGGCAGCGAGAGGGGTAGGAAATACTGTATCAACTCCATAAACAAGCTCGAAAGGTGATGTATCAATGGATTTCTTCTGACTGACCCGATCTGCCCACAATGCATTGACCTACCTCTTATGCCATCTCTTCTTATTTATTTCCAGCAGCTTCTTGATGATGTTGACCAATGATTTGTTTGAAGACTCCGCCAATCCATTTCCTTGCAGATGATAGGCAGTTGAGTGACCCAAAATGATGTGATATTTATGACAAAACTCTAGCATCCTTTTTTATTTGAAAGCTGTTGCGTTATCAATGATTAGCTTATTTGGGAAACCAAAGCGAGACAAGATGTTATTTTCAAGGAATGAAATGATTACGGCATCAGTAGCTTGTCTGCTGGGGATTGCCTCGATCCATTTAGTGAAATAATCTGTCACTGTGAGGATCCATCTATGATGACTGGAAGAAGCAGGATGAATTTCACCAATGAAATCCAATCCCCATTGCTAGAAAGGAGCACTCACCTCAATAGGCTTAAGTGGTAAAGGCTGTAACTTCTGCTTTCCTTTGAAAATTTGACACTTATGACAATGCTTGACCATCTTATATACGTCAGTAAATAATGTCGGCCAATAGTACCCTGCCCTTAGAATTTTGTTTGTTGTTGACTTCCAAAGGTGACCACCACAGTCTCCTTGGTGGCACTCCTCCATGACCTTCTTTGCTTCCTTTTCCACCAAACAATTTAACAGAACGCCACCAGGATCTTTCCAATACAGTGCAGAATTTAGAATGCAAAACTTGGCAGCCTTCAACTTGAGTGTTCTTGCTTTGTTTCTAGTCATGCCGGGTGGTGGTGACAAATTTTTAAGCACATATATGATATCTGAATACCACGGAGAAAGAGCAAACATTTCAGATACCTGAATTGACGATCCTTCCTCATTCTCATCAGACATAGCAGCGATCAGATTTATGTCCAAGGCATGCAAGTTTGATTTGGCCATTAACTTTGCCAATCTTTGTCCTTTCACCAGCTTTGTGGGCTTTATTTCCACATCATATTCCAGCAAGGCTGCAATCCACTTGCCTCATCTTCCTTTCGGATCGGTCTGCACTAAAACATCTTTGACAACAGAAATATGAGAATGTAGAATATATACCCGGAAATCTTTCAGTGCCTTCACAAGTGCAAGGGCTTGCTTCTCAATGATGTTGTACTTTAAGGCTGCATCTCTTATAGCTCTACTAAATAATGCAATGGGTCTTTTGGGATCATCTCTTTTCTGCAATAAGACAACTGCCATAGTATGCTCCGAAGTGAATGAAAACAATATGAAATCCCGAGTGTAGTCCGGGCTGACTAGAATTGGAGCTAAGGAAAGAGCCAATTTGACCAAATTGAAAGATTTTATAGCCTCCTCTATCCATTTCACTTGGCTGTCCTTCTTAAGCATGTTTGTCATCTCTCTTAGGTGTTCAACAAGATTAGGTACAAAGCAGTGTAAAAAATTCATTTTACCATTGAAATATTGTATCTCTTTTTTATCCCGGGGCAGATCGATTTGCTGAATTACTTGCACACGTGCTGGGTCAATATGAATGCCATCTTTTGAGATAATGCACCCGAGTAGTTTGCCTTCCTCTATGGCGAACAAGATCTTCTTCATATTTAGCGACAAGCCATATTTTCTGCACTTTTGGAAGACAATTTTTATATGGTACATGTGCTCTTCATTAGATTTGGAAAACACTGTCAAATCATCCAGGTACACCACCAAAAATACATCCTTCTCATTTGAAAAAGCCAAGTCCATTGCATGTTGAAATGTGGCACCTGTGTTCTTCAAACCGAAAGGCATTTTAGTGTAACGAAAGGTTCCCCATGGAGTGGTGAATGCTGTCTTGTCTCAGTCATCTTCATGGATAGAAACTTGGTTATATCTGGAATAACCATCAAGTAGTGACATACGAGATGCTCCCACTACTCGCTGAAGTATATGGTCCATTTTGGGTAGTGGATAGTTGTCTTTCAATGAAACTTTATTAAGATTTCTAAAATCAATGCATAAGCGAATCTCACCTGTCTTCCTTTCGTACGGGCACCAAGTTAGAGATCCAATCCAAAAATCTGATGGGCACAATGATCCCTGATTTGTACAACCTGTTGATCTCCTTTAATAGATGGCAGCAACTTTGGATTTAGCCTTCTCAACTTCTGTTTGAATGGTTTTTGAATTGGGCCTTGATGGGTATAGTGTGCCTGAATTATATTGGTATCATATGTTTTTAAGTCGGAAATAGGTCGCAAGCAAACACATCTGTAAATGAACGAACAACAAACTGATATATTTGTCCTTGATCTTTGGTGGCAATGCTTTGGACAATTTTACCAATTTAGGATTAGCAGCTGTTCCGATGTTGACCTCTTCCACACCCTTCTCTATTGGCTGCAATGTTGGCTTGCGGGCTACATCATCTTGATCAAAGAGTTCTTCTAAAGGTATCAAGCCTTTAGGAATAACGTTGTTCTTCAGCTGCAACACGTCCATTTCGTTGATCTGAACCTCATTTGTACCATTACCTTTACCATCGTCATTTTCTACATCAATTGAGGTCTCTTTGAACTTGCCTTTGTTTTGTAGAAAATCATCAATCTCCTCATCATCTTGGAACACTTGCCAATATCTCTGATTGTCTGGAATGGTCGGATGATGCTTGACATGGATTTCAAATTTATTGCTAGAGTTCATTGGGATTTTCAAACTACTTGCTGCCTTGGCAAGAGTGTCAGCAATACTACTTTGTATACGAGGCACACATGTCAAGGTATATTCTGAAAATAATTTTAGGATGTCTAGAATTGCATTATGGTAAGCCCGCATCCTAGGATGCTTTGTTTGATATTCGCCTCTGACCTGCTTGACAACCAATTCGGAGTCACCATATACTGAAATCCTCTTAGCATTGAGCTTTCTTAGAATCTTTAGGTCAGCAATCTGAGCTTCATACTCAGCGTCATTATTTGAACAATCAAAAGCCAACTTGTAAGAGCATATCCGCACATTACTAGGGACTTTTTTCGGGGCGGAGAAAGGACTGCGTACCCAAATTCCAATTCCAGCGCCATCATTTCTCATTGCTCCATCGAAATCCATGGTCCACAAACCTCCTCTTGCAAGTGTTGAAAATCTGTTTATTGTGCCTTGTCTGCTTGCTGTCCATTACTTTAAACTGATTGCCCAATAGTGTTCTGCTGTTCTTGTTCTTCTTTCTTTAAAACTCCTATGAAATTTTCTGTTATTTCCAGAATATCATCTACTTCTACTAACTGACTATCGATATCATTGAAACTATCTGAATACAAAACAAAAGACTCTAAATTTGTATGTACATAATTAATTGGATGATTTATCGGTTTCTCCTTGCTTGTGATCATGTATTTCATTTATTGTTCCTGATACAATTTCCTCATTTGGCCAAACACTGGAATCATTGCATAGGAGAAATCTAGTTGTAGTGTCCCTTTCAATTTAGCTACCCAAGACCTGGAAAGAAGCATGCCAAACCTGGGAGGAATCTCTGCTACAACAACATCCATCAAAACATTCTTCATTGGGAGCTGATCCAGTCTCACAACCAAGTCCTTGATGAGTCCTATACATCTTACTCTACTGGAATCAAACGAATAGAGATCATGGTATTGCCAGGTGATGTCCAGACCAAGCTTATCCATGATAGCCTTGGGCATGAGATTGTGAGAAGCTCTGGAATCAAACATGGCATTATGTAACACAAAATCATGCAATTATAAACTGATATAGAAGGGTGGCACATCACTATCAGGAGACTCACCATTCGATGATGGCCCAAAAATCATTTCAGGTTGATCATCTTCGACATTCACCATGTCGGACATTGGGTCCAAATTCAACATTTTAGATACCTGCCCTCTATAACTGCTGTTCTTCATTATTTCAGTCAAGAGGATGGATACCTTTAATTTAGAAATATCATTCTCTAAATTAAAAGCGGGAATCTTTTCTACCTCTTTGACTGGGATTTCTTTCCTTTCCTTTTTGTTTTGATGCAACTTGCTGATGTGATTGTTCCGTTGATGGTGATTTGCTACTGTTCGGATCAACCGCCTCCTTTCCTTTCCTTTGTGTAACTGCTGAATCATTCTTTGATGCCTCAACATCCTTCCTTTTCTGAATTGGTTTGACCGACACATATCTGTTTCTAAGTGAATATCGCTGCTACTGGGTGGACAGAGCATTCATATAGCCTCTTTGGTACTCATCTGATTCTTCCTCCAAGATGGTGTCGTTTGCTAGAATGAAATCTACGTCTTTGTGTACAACTGAAATTTCTGCATACTCCTCATCCTCAGTGAGATAAATAGGCAAATCATCGAGAGTAAAGAGGTGGTTTTCTTCACCTATGATATTCCCGTCCTCATCTGATTCCGGTCCATGCACAAAATTTTGCTGCAAAGGTGTCTGTACTAGCTGTTGTGCTGTCTGCTCTTGGGCTCGTTGATCTCTCTGTCTTATTCTATATTATGGTTGTTGCTGACCACGGAAGTTAGGATTTCTAACTTGTGGCTCTGGTTTGTCAAGTTTCACCCTTTCAAGCATCTTCTCTACCTTCTGGAGTAATTGATCTACTGAGGAAGATTCTTCCTTTACAGTGACCTTCTTTTCTGCCTTTGCTCTAGCTCTCTTGGTCAGCGGATTTGCTTCAACGCTAACCGCTATCTTCTGCATGTCTTCCATTATGGCCGGTTCTCTCTCTTTTAATTGATAAGCCATGTCAGCATCAAAACCATCCGGGAACTTCACCATGGCTAGTCCTACAGGTGGGTTTAGATGATCTGGAATTTTGTTATAAACTGAATTGAATTTAATGCAAATAGTCTTGGACCGACTCACCAGCGTTTCTTTTGATTTGCTCATATTTGGCCAGAACTTGAAGAGGATTCTTTTTCACTTCCCAACGGTTTAAAAATTGTCTTTGTAGGTCAGCCAAGGTAGCAATACATGCAGCCGACAAACCTCTGAACCATTTCCTCACTTCACCTGCAAATGTCTGTACAAAGAGCCTCATTGCCACATTCTCTGCATCGATCTCATGAAGTTCATAGAAGTCTGCCATTCTGGCCACATGCTGTTGAGTAGTAATGCTGTTAGGAGTGCCATCAAAAAACATGATTTTGCTTTGATAATCTGCAAGCATATCATCTAAAACTTGAGTCAAAACAAGAGGTGCAAAATAGGCAACCATCCCTCTTGGTGGATTTGTCCTTGGAGGTGTTGGAGGAGTGTGCACAATTTGTAAGGGGCTAGCAATTGGAGTTTGAAGCTGAGCTATAATGTAGTTATCAATCGATCGGTTAGCCCTTTCCCAAGTCTACAAGAAACTGTGGATTGTGGATAGTAGAGTCAACTGCCCTTTCGGATTTGGTTTCGAACAACGATAGTTCAAACTGCTCATCAAACTCTAGCTCTTCAAGATACTCAAAAATGTCCGGGCATGAACGGGATTTGAACACAGGAGATATAGAGCTTTCTTGACGACGAATTCTTGAAACCAAATTGGGATTTTCGTAGATGTGCAGAGGATCTGGATCTGGATTAGCTCTGGTATATCTTCTAGAAGCCAGCGTGCTATTGAGAAAAATCAAAGGACACAACCAAATTATTCAGCCTATCCAATCCTAAACTTATCATCCAGAAGCTTAGAATTATTAAGAAGTAAGGGGGTTTGATTTCGCTTCCCCAGCGGAGTCGCCACTATGTTAGCACCTAAATCTGCCTTAGGCTGAAAGAAGGCAAAATTCAGGGTGACCACAAACCACGCTCAGTCTGGTAGCTAGCCCTACCAAAACAGGAGAGGGCTCTCTCCATGTCACGCTCAGTGAATAAGTAAATGAAATGGTCTGAGATGACTTCCAGTGAAATATTGATCTTAGGCTAGTAAGTAAATATGGATACAAGAAGCAATTTTTTATGAATGACTGAGTTTGTGGGATGGTATGGGACCAACGGACAACAATGAACAGAGAATTTAATACAAAGGCACATATTACTTCGTGAGGCAAGACATGCGGAAAGTCTAGCAATTTAATTTTGAAATAACGCGGAATGGAGAGATTACTTAGGAGGGTGAAAAGGGAATAAGTACATGAATCCTTTTCAACAAAAGAAAGAACACTGAACATGAAATTTTCCCACAGGCAGAGCAATAAAAGTGAATTATACCTTATCTAACTTAGAAAATTTCACTGGAAACGAATATGAAATGACATGTGAAACATAAACGAAATACATATGAAACATAAGAGACACATTTGATACACTCACAACCACATGAATCTCATGAAACAGAGCCACTGCCTTTCATTAATCCTTTGTCAAAATATATAATGAAGAAACAAAGTTTCTTTCCCACAGTCTCCCAGAAATTACAAGCCAACCAACCCTTTGCAAATGGTTTGCATACAATATATAAAATGTGCCATGAGGAGATAGAATTCCCAAGGGTTGGGGAGTTTCTCAAATCATTACAAAATGGAGATGGAAAACCAACCATTAGCTACAGGTGCAGCGTTACAAACATGACACATGGCTTGTGTGACCGCTCGCCTCCCTTTGCCACTTGGATAGAAGTCAATTTGGAGTGAAAATACTTTAAAATTTTCCTTATGTGCCGAAAAAAGTGAAGTGTAGATGAGCGGGCCCACTTGGAGAAAGTCGCAAATCGAAATTTTGCGAAACGAAGGTGAATTGGGCCTTTTTCCCTATATGCACCGCGCCACTTTCTATATGTGCCGCGCCACTTTTGAGGCTATTTTGAGGCACCTACAGGAGTCCAAAATGTGCCCAAGTGCACTTGTTGGAAAGCCTGGCTTGTCTACTTTCCAACCCAAGTGAAATTTCTGAATTTTGTGCTCATTTGCCCCTCCAAATCTTCATTCTCCCAAGACTACTTCCTGTGTGTCAAAATAGGGGTAGAGAGGCCATTTTTTGGGTGTTTTTGGCCTCCTGGAGACCCAAATCATGCCCAAATTTCTTGTCCAAGCACCAATAGTCGTGATTTTGCATGATGAATCCAAAAATGCAAGCCATTTGTCATTTTGAGCTCCCAATCCTAAGCACAGGGAGAAAAACCCTGTGTTGTGACCAAAAAATTTCCATGTGACCAAAATTGCTCCAAATGTCTTGAAATTTGGGTTGGAGGTTCTCTAAGAGGCACTTTGTTGGGCCACAGAGGCTTTAGCCAAGATTCGAAGCCGATCTTACTCTTTTTGCCTCTTTTTCCTCTTTATTGCTTTGCTCAATTTTGCCTTCAAGCTCCTCATCCGAGCCTTCGCACTCATGTTCCGTGCCCTGTAATGATAAACCATCCTCCTCAGTATGGTTTTGTCTCTATCGGCCTTCTCCAATAGTCTCTCAAGGTGGATGTTTATCCGCTCTAACCAGGACTCACGGTCATTTTTAATCTCTTGCTCCAAGGTGGTGAGCTCGATCCTCCTTTGTTGGGCAACTTGTCGATTCTCACGGATGCTTTGCAGCTCCATGATCTCATGATGGTCCTCAAGCTGTTTGTTCCTCTGCTCCAGATACCTGATGATCCATTTGGCCCTCTCCAAATTGAGTGACAAGTCTTGGATCTTCGTGTTCTTCTCCTGAATGGTCATCCCAAGTTTGGCACTCTCCACATCTGCATCATCATCCTGAATGAGGATGAAGTCGGCCTCTTGTTCACCTGATGGCCCCTCATCATGCATGGGCTTCTTGCCCTTGTCCTGTACCTATGTCGTCAATGCCAGAAGTAAGGCCCCTTCCACCCCAGGTGGAGATAACACTCGCTTTGCTGCTTCAAACAAGTGCCTACTACCTCTCTGATATATAACAAATATTGGCATAGTAGTGATCTCATGGCGCTCATACTGATGAGAACGACCACCTATCTCATGCTCTAGCTCTGATAGTACCTGTAAAGTGCTGAAGAGGTCACGGGAGATGAAGTCCTCCCAAGCAATGCCCTGCAATCCCAACTGATGATCCACCAAAATCTAGATAAGAGCAAAGTGATAAACATTGTTAAGTTGCTGTTGAGGGGTCTTATGCTGCATGAAGGTGTTCATCCTCTCTATTTTCCTGCATACGAAAATGGGAGGTTCATCATCCGCACCCTGGTAAAGTGCATGAGCAACCTGATGTTATAGGCATATAGACGAGAGAACCTCCCCTCACAGCTGAAGTATTTGATGATCAATTTCATGAGTGGAGCATACTCGTCTTTCAAATATCTGAATGGAAAGACTCTTCTGAGATGCCTCAAGAATCTGGCCTTAATGTAAGGCTCATAATGTTGCTTATCCACCTTCTTTTTCTTGTGCTACTATTCTCCAACATTTGGTATGCCTGTTGCCACTGAGATAGTTTCGGGTGTCAATGTGAAGGTGACCCCGGCCAAGATAGACTGACCTCCATGTAGGTGAAGCACAAAAAGACGGGCCAACTCATGATGAACTCTAACATTAGCCACCTTTTGACAAAATTCAAAACATGATAGATGCTGGAAACATGACATGGCAAGAAGGCATGCTTGTAATTTAGTGAGGGTAGTGGGCTCATCCCTAACATGTTTTCCACTCTTGTGATGTCTCCTAGGAGCCTGTTCTTCCGAGGATGAATCACTTTGTGTCTCCATCTCATACTCTGATGAATGCTCAGATGCCATGGTTGTTGTGTGTACTGTACTTGGGCTGCCCTTTGATGATGGTGTGAAACTGGGTGCTTTTGTGATATTTGCCACCAAGGGGAACAATGAAAAAAAAGGGAGTATTAGGAGGGGAGTAATGTGATAGGAATAGGGGTTATGGGGAGAAGTTTTGTTTAGGGATATGTAGGGGAGTTAGGGGATTTGACAAGGTAGGGTTTGGGGTGTTATGTTGACCAAAGAGTGGAGGGATAGGGGATAGGGTTTGGTAGTGTTTTAGGGTAGGGATAATAGGAAAAATGAGAAAGGGAGGATAGGGAAAAATGGTAGGAGAGGGAAAAATGGTAGGAAAATAGAGCCTTGGCATCAACACCACAATTATGCAACCCTAGCCACCATAGTTTTGATGTTTTTTGAGTGGTTGGTTTTATGAGTTTTATGGCAATTAAACATAGCCAAGAACCACCATATGATACATAAAATTTGATGAGCAAGCCGTGATATAGAGCCTACCTGTCAATTTGATGGGTATCACAAGAAATTTGAGGTGATTTGGCATGATGTCGGCCCTTTGTGGGTGTACACCGCGCCCGTTGAAAAAATGCACTGAGGGGAGGCTCTGTGTGCGCCACGCCCCTTTGTGTGCGCCGCACCCTGGAAACTGTCTCCAAATTACTCTAAACGCGTGCTTTGCACTCTACAACACTTTGCACTCTTTCTCTATGACCTTGATTAGCACAATGACTTTGATTTTGGTGGAAACTTGTAGATAAAGACTTGGAAGTCATGGGTTAAATTTTTGCTTCTTCAAAAACCCATTTTTCTAATGTTATGTTTTGACACTTTTTCACTGACTTAAAGCAACACTGAATTTCACTTTTCCCTTTGAAATTTTAGCTCAAATGATGAAATTTTCGGCACTCTTTGTAGGGATTGCATGACAGAGTGTTTGGCCACAGAAACCATGCCTGCACCTGAAGAAATCAACTGACGATTTTTTTTAAAATTTTTATCACAAATGACACTGTTTGACTTTTCTTCAAAACAGAGTTTTGAAGAACGGTCGAAGTCTATCACCATGACGATGAAACTCTCTGAATCATAACTGTGTAAGGGCCTCACTTTGACCTGCATGGCTTTTTTGGACATGTTTGAAGACCAAATTGATTAATCCCTAGACCTAATGATCAAAAATGACTTTTGTCCATTAAAGGACCAGACCTTGAATGTCATGGACTTTACTGATCATTGACCAAAGACCTAAGCCAACATGAGCCAGACATGAGGGGAAATGACTAGCATGACCTTTTCCATCAGATTATGGCATGCCCCTAGCGGAATGCAGCTGAATGAATGGAGCGGGACACCTAAAAATGAAATGCATAAAGAGTTTTGATCTCTGATGGAGGACTGACCAGACTAACTCTAACATGTTCAACATTATACAAAATAAAAGAATCAATGTCTGAATGCAAGGAGTAGATAGGGAAGTTTTGAGGTCTGTCCCAGCTACTCACTGCATGTTTCATTAGGGTCTCTCTGTACAACTTTTTAGGTTGTCCAAAGACTGAGATTGTGGCATATGACATGTCAAATTGCAAAGATCCTTGGAGTTTAACCCCCCATGATCTAGACAATAGCATGCCATATTTAGGTGGGATGTCAGCCACTACTATATCCATGAGAATAGTCTTAGCCAGATATTGTACCAAGGAAACACACAGGTCGTTGATTAACCCTAGAAAATTTACTTGACTTGAATCAAAAGAAAATAAGTCCTTGTAAGGTCTAGTAATGTCCAAGTTTAATTTTTCCATAATTGATTTAGGCATTAAATTGTGTGAAGCTCCCGAATCTAACAGTGCATTGTGTAAGATTTTATCATGAATGCTAAGGCTAATATAAAAGGGTGGTATCCCTCCTTCTAATGGGTTTCCATTAACATCAAGACCGAATATAAGCTCAGGCTGATCATCAAACAAGTTAACGGAGTCTTCATTCTCAACAAAGTTTAAGGTTTTGTTTATTTGACACATATAGGTTTAAGTTTTAATCATCTCTGTTAAGGGAATTGAAATTTTCAGTTTAGCTACCTCTACTCCCAAATTGAAAGGAAAAGAGGCTTTTTCTATTTGAGTGCTTGGAATTTTCATAGCAGGAATTGGAGTAGGTTTCTCTTCTTTTTCTGCATTTGAAGTCTTTTTATGTGGATTTTCTAATATGGTGTTTGGAGATTTCTCCACTCTCCTTGGAGGGGATTGAAGTGGATGGTTGATCATTAGTGGGTTGGTCATGGGTTATATCTACAATGGTGGGACCTGAAGGGTTCTGATTTGGTCTAGGGAGGATTTGGAGAGTTTTAGTAACTGGAGCTGTTTTGATTTTCTTGGGTTGATTTGGCACTGTTTTCTTGACCTGGTCAAGAGTGTTAGAATTATTTTTACTCCTTAGATTGTATTTTTTATGTACCTCAAAAATGGCAGAATCATACCCTTTCTTATAATAAAATGATTCTCCAGATTGGGTCTGCAATTGCTACAACATATGCAGTTCCTGCTCATCTTGGGTCAAAAAGACAGTTTCCTCATCATCCAATCCCATCAATTTTATGTGTGTATCTTGTTTAGGGTCATTTGGATGGGATGTTTCAGCATAGATTTCTTGAAAGGGAGGCCTAATGTTCTAATTAGGTCCATTTTTTCCAGTATTTTGATTTTGATTCTTTCTAAAGTTTGGATTTCTCACTGGAGGTGCATGTTGATTATCCTATTGAGGCTTCCTCTCAATGTTCTCTATCCTATCCATAAGTTTTTCCATACCCTTGGTTAGAACATCTATTTTAAGGTTAGAGGGTGAGTCTTCATCTTTCAAGGGTCCTCTCCTTTCATTGCTAACCCTAGCTATTTTTGCTAACAAGTTAGATTCTACAGTAATTGCTACACTCTGCATATCTTCTAAAGTTGGAGGATTTCTCTATCTGAGTTGGAAGGCCATATCAGTATCAAACCCATCAAGAAACTTTATCATAGCTAAGCTAGGTGGGGGTCTAAGATTGACTGGTATTGCATTATATATATTGTTAAATATGGTATAATTATTGTGGATTGTTTCATTTGGTCCTCTCCTGATGTTTTCATATTCTGAAAGGATTTGTAGAGGGTTCTTTTTCCTTTTCCCATCTATTTAAAAATTGCTGATAAAATATTTCTAAAGTATCTATGCTATTAGCACGTAAAGCTCTAAACCATGTTCTTACATCACCAGCTAGAGTCTGTGCAAAAAGTCTCATATGAACATCTCCAATATCAATTTCATGCAATTCAAAGTAGTTTTTCATTTTGTTTACATGATGTTATGTTGTATAAGGTCCTATGCCATCAAATTGGAAAATTTTGTTCTGGTAATCTTGTGGCATGGGACCAAGTGGGGCAGGTAACGCAAGAGAAGCATATCTATTTGCCATGGCGCTAAGTTGGGTAGGGCTAAGAAGTGAAGTTGGGGTACCAGGAGATGATGCAGTAGTTGATGGAGAACTGGGAGTAATAGGTGATTGATGTGTAATGATAGGTTGGTAGGGAAGTGAGGGTATAAATGGAGGTTAGGAATGAACTTTAAAGGTGGAAGGGAATAATGGTGAACTAAGGGTAGTTGAAATTGGTTTAGAAAGCTAAGGGATCTTAGCAGTAGTAAGGGATTATTGAGGGGAATTTAGAATATACTCATCAATTGATTGATTTTCCTTTTGGACTTCGAGGTCTGCAATAAACTCTGGATCTAGAACTATGTCATCAAGTGCACTTTCAGACCTGGTTCTGAATAGGGAAAGGTCAAATGACTCATCAAAGGGGAGGTATTCTAAAAGAAACCACTCATCAAGGCATGGATCTGCTTTGATTGAAGGTGTCAGACTAACTGAACTTTATTGTTTTTTGGATCTTCTCAAAATCAGGTTGGGATTATCCACTAATGGGGTAGAGTTTAGATTTGGATTGGCCCTAGTATAGTGAGTTCTTCTTGAAGCCAGAGTTTCGAGCTTTTCTAATTACTTTCTTTTTATGAATTTTTTTAAATAACTTCTAATAAACCCTTCAAGAGGCTTGAAATAAAGATTTGAATTTTTCTCAAAGGTTTATTAAGACTGAGGATTTGAGTCCCCAGTATGGTTACCACTATGTTATCACTCAGAAGTTTTCCCTAGAAGTTATCAAAAGAAGGAATCATCCAAGGTAACCACAAACTAATCTTTTAGGCTTAGGTTCTAGCCAACCTAAGTCTAGAGAGGGCTCCCTCTTTATAGTTTAGCTTTGTTTTTATGAGATTTTAGGCTAGTTCTTAGTGTTCACAGGGTTTTGTTTTGAATTGAGGGTTGGGTGGGGGAATTCTTAAAGTAGATGGATAGAGCTAGGTCTTCAAGCCATTGGACTATGGAGTCAATCAAAGGATAGCATAACTGGACTAGATCATTAAAGGGAATGTTCACAGGGCACGCTAGCAAAGCAAAAGGAAAATCTTCAGGTCTAATGGATGAAATGATTCTAACCAGGGTGAAAGGATAATGAAGAATCCTTGGACTGGGATCAGAATGGAGAATAGAGGGTGATCATGAACAAAGGGCAACTAAGAATCCTTTGTTAGACCAAGGGAGAAACTATGGAAGCTAAGGAGCAGTTAAGAATTCCCTAACTAAGATGGTTTAGCAGAAAACATTTAGAATGTCAACAATTAAGCCATAGTGCATTCAAGAAATTTATGAAATATCATTCCTTATTATACATTTAGATTTTAGAGAAACATATAACATTATGAAGAAACATAAGAAAAAACAACCATAAACATGAGAGAATAATTATTTGTATTTCGCTTTACACAAGAATCCTGTGAAATATCTGATATTTATTCCTTGATCCGACAAGCCAATCCAATCATTGATACAATAGAATTTTTATTTGAGAGAAAAAAGTCTATAGAAATGTCATGGAATCCACCCTACATACTTTGAAATATGAAGTATCTATACAAAAAATAATTACAAAATATCTCATAACAGTTTGAGATTTAATCTAGGAAATAAAATATCTTCATGCATGAAGATAGAGACAGATGTGAAACTACTTGTTGCTGTCCCTTTTATTGTGGTGTTGCTGATTGTTTGACTCTGCTACTCTTCGGCCCTACTTATCTATCTTTCACCTGTTTCACCTGGCTGCCTTCAGATTTACTGTGGTAACTTTTTGCTGTAAAACCTCTTCAAAGTAAATCTGTCATTTTTTCCCAACATTTTGCCTCAGGCAATATCACCTTTAACATTCTCTTGTAAATTTCGTGTGCGTTTGTGTACTTTTCAAAATTGGGCTTGGTAAGAAACAAATGTTTCACCTCATGTTCTAAGAAAAAGAGGTTCTCTAATGTATCTTACAGTACCTTTCGAGTAGGCAAAGCTTTAATGCTTGAAGTGCTGGCTTGTTCCTTGGCCATCCTCCATAGTCTATCACTATAGTCCAACTGGGTCGTGAGTGTATCATTGATGACCATAGGACTGGGGAGGACTTTGTCCCTTAGAATTTGAAATTTGGCCATAAACCTGTCAACGGCCACCTGCATGTTGTGGTACTTTTCTTCCAAGTTGAGCATAAGGTTTCTTTTGGAAAGAACTTTTTAAATCTCTAGGATGGCTTCAGTCCTATCCTCTACACCAAGCTCATGGAGCTCATACCTGTTCTTACTATTTAGGAGGTGGATGAGTCGATTTGCATCCTATGATTGGTCTCCTAATTCTTCCCTTACTTTCTGGATAGCCTCAGCGGCTACCTTCACCAATTCAGTTTGCTTAAATATTACTTGAATTGATGGCCAAACATCATTGACAGAGTTAATGATATTGGCCAAGAGCATTTCTTTAGTCCGCCCTAGTGGTTTCTGCAATCTCAAATCTTTCTCTAGGACTTTCATTTTCTCACCCATCCTTAGGGCTTTCTGTGTTTCCTCTCTTTGCTGAATTTGGGCAAGTTTACAACAATTTTATAAACTTTCCACTTTCTCCTTTAATCTTTTAAGCTCTGTAGCTTGGATGGACATCTCCTCCATAGATTTTACTAGTTTAGTTGTTTTTTCAGTTGAAGTGCCTGCTGCTGGCATTTAGTTGTAATAGGCAGTGTTTTGGTATGTGGATTTGTTGGTGCCAATGATGCTGCCAATGTGGAAGGAACTATTGTTGTCACTGTGGGAATGGCAGTTGTGGAAGTTGTTGCCAGGTCACTTTGTTTGCACTGAATCAAAATGTCCAACTCCTTCTCTATTTCTTTAAGCTGATCATTTAGCTTAAGGACTAGGTCCATAAGCTCTTCATTTCCTTTTTGTGCTTCTAGGACTTCCATGGTTTGAGGGTGATGCAGCTGAGGAATTTTGAGCTGCTTCTTCAGTGCAGCAATGTCATCATTCTTCTTTTTGATGAGCTGCTCTGTTGCTTTTACATCTTTGGGATCATGTCCCAATCCTATCACTAAGTACTCTAAGGACTTGATTCTTGTATCTTTGACCTATAAAGAGGCCTTCTCCAAATGAAACTGAGCTGACATATTATTTAAAGAGTTCTACAGTTGGTGGGCAGATATGGCTTTCCCCATCAGTGTAGAATAAATCATCTCACCTGATTGTTTATGCAACTCAATCTAGTCAATGAGATGAATATCCCTTGCCAGTACTTCAAAATCCACTCTTTTAAAATCTGTTGCTATCCTTGGCTACTAAGTGGTCGGCTTGATGAAGGTCATTTGAATTTTCCCCTCTTTAACATCATAGGCTGACATAAGCCTTGTTTGATTGGTAGAGGTCATCTTCAAGTACTGTGCATAGGTCTGGGCTTTCAGCCTCTCATTCCTAGCTTTTATTTCTTTGTATCTCTCTTTGATGTCTTGGTCTTTGTCTGTTGGCATTCTAAAAGAGGATACCTCAACACTTTGCTACCTTTCCAACATCTGAGTGTGTGACGTGGAAGGTTCTAGGATGCCTCTAGATGGAGTGGCATGCCTACTCTTATCTCTTTCTGTGCTGGTAACCTCAGCTATCTCCTCTGTATATTCTTGTTTAGAGACAGGATTCATTCTTTGTCTCTTTGCCTGGCTTGTCTCTGCATAGGCTTGAGATGTTGTTCTTCCTGAAGGAGTGGCCCCTTCCCTATTTCTCTTGAGGTTTTTATCCTCATTTAGAGGAGTTTGTACGACTCAGGGGGTACTCATGGTGGCCTTTGGCCTGTTTGTTTTCTCTAATTGTTTTGGTATATCTGATTGGTTTGGTGCTTTTGATTCTTCTTGTGCCTGTGACTCTTCCTGTACCTGTGATTCTTCTTAGACCTGTCATTCTTCTAGCACCTGCAGGAAAAAACCCTCATCAAATTGTTTCTCTAGATCAATTAAAGTGTTTTCCATAGCAACTTCAGTGCTATCCATATCTTCTAAAGTGTTTTCCACCCATTCCAGTTGGTTGGCATACTTTTCTATTTCAGGGATATGGTGGTGAATGTGGGGAGCCATCTTGTTTTTTTGTCTTCTGTTGCAAATGAAATCCAAGGGATCATACTTCCATATGAAGCTCAGTTTCAGATTTAACCTTTGAAGGATTTCGTCTGCCTCCTTTCCAGCTTCTCGTCTATTACAAATAAAGTGGCCTAATTGGTCTTTGATTCTGAGCTAGGCCTTTTTTTGGCTTTGACAAAATGTACCTCATATGAATTGATTATCTGCCTATAGTACTCCAGAGCAAATAACCTCCTTGGGAGCTATTTGGGTAGTTTATATGGGGCCAACTCACAACCATAAATTCTAATCTCAGCGTGGTTTTGGTACAAGTACCAATCCCCCACTTTGGATTGTTTTGAGAGTTGTAGGATCCTCCTTATATCTAAATTGATTCTTGGAGGAGGTTTGCCTATCAGCATTGACACAATGGGATGCACAAATACATCTATGAAGTTTGTATATGAATATGGAGAGTCATATTTGTGGATCAATGGAGTCTAGAGAATTACTGACCTAGGGTGACCTTTTGTGTCAAGCTTATGAAGAATAAATGGGAACTTGTCAGCTTCGTAGTATAGGAAGAGGTGGTACAAAACAGGGGAGTACTTGAAGACTCTCTCATTGCTCATTCTGAGGATCTGGTCATGCATTCTATCAGCTATAAATTTGGCATAATCATAAATAATAACAGGAGGTTGTTCTAGAGTGTATATGGAAATGAAAACCAAGATGATCTCATCTATATACTCACTGGTGGTATAACCTAGGACACTGGATATCATTGCCACAATGTCTTGGCCAAATGGTGAAAATATGGTATACACATATGGAGGAGGTTCTTTTGGGGGTACACTTTTCTTCCACAATGTAGGTTTGGATTATTTGGGCCAATCTTGCGGGGCTAAGCTTGGGAAATAAGTCCAATAGTTGTCCAATGGAGAGGGGAGTCAAGTTTTGGTCAGGTTGAAGTTGCAGCATCTCATTTATGGATTCAACAGTGATGGTGAAAAGTATAGTCTGGTTGGGGGGCATCACTACTCTTTGGTTGGGGATATAGTTTGCATGGCAGTAATGGAAAATTTCTGGGAAAATGTGAACTTTAGGGAATTGGTACTTGGGCAAATTGGACTCCCAAAAACCAATTTTATCAGCATGGTTTAGGTATTGGTCTTAGTATAGGTAGTAGAGTTTGAGAGGGGATTCATGGATAAAGGTGTCCTTTATCTAGAAACACTTGTCTGCTAGGGGGAGATGGTCTAAGTCTAGATGAGGAGTGGAAATAGGTCTCACATCCATTGCAATTGGGGCAACCATTCTCAGTTCTTGTGGATTTGAGAATGGGGGAGGTGGTTTTTAGTTTTTTAGGGAAAATGTGGTTGAGTACAGTGTAAGCTTAAGTTACTTGAGTTACTTTAATTAATTTTTCACTTTAACTAACAAACGCAGGAACTGATTCTGAAATTGAAAGGTTTTCCAGTGAATTATGGCTTAAATACCTGGAATTAGGGAGAACTAGCTATGAACAGGTTGGTTGGCAATTGTGAACAATTGAAAAGGTTCTGAGTAGGCTAAAGAGAAAATTGGGTGCTTTGTGGCATCTTTAGGTTTCAATTGGACGTAGGTTGATAACTTCAACGTTCGCAGGTGCGTACATGGAGCTTTTCAGTTGAAAAATGATAAAACAAATGATTTGGGGATTTGTAGTGTACCTAGGGGGGATGATATGGGGTACAAAGGGAGGTACCTAAGGGAATAATGTGATAATGGGATGGGCCATAATAATAAATAAGGTGGTTAACCCGTATCATGTAAGGGACCACAAGTAGTTAGCAATAATGTAATAAGCCCATGGTATTAGATAGATGGTATTGAGGGAACCATGGTAATGACCCATGGTATTGTATGTATGAGGCCTATATATAGGCTAGGGACTCCCCATTGAGAGATGTCAAGGATTATTGTATGAACATGCATATTCCTACAGAACCAGAAACTTCACCTTTTCGTGCAACAGGGACTTCACCTTTCCGTGTGACCTCCCTTGGTGTCACGTTGCCTTTAAGGTATAATGCTTTGTCAGACATCATTGGTTCCAGGTCTCCCCTTTCGAGTTCCATATGGTCTCGTACCGTCCCTCCGACTTTGGAGTCATTCATCCCTCAAATTCACAATGCATCTGTCACATCCGTTCCGACCATACCAACTGTTTGTGTGGCTACTTCAACCCCTATTGTTAGTGCTGCCACTGCCTCTTTAGTGGTCACTACTATTGCCGGGCCTTCTGCTGGTCCTACCTATAGTGGCCCAAAGGTAGGAGTTGTCGATCCCGCACTAAGTGCCTCACCTTCTTCTGGTTTCATTCTAGTAGGGCTGACATATGATTAGTATGTACAAGCTATTCAGAATCCGGATCCTCAAAATCCATTTAATTATTATGATTCTTGTGGAGCTCATATTTATTGTCCCGGACCTATAGCCACTCAACCCACAGTTGAGGTCACAGTCCCTTTGTTAGTTGCTTGGGGCACTTCTGCTTATCATGGTCGCCAAGCATCGCCTGCAAATTTTCAAGGGCCACCATATAGAGGTCAACCATATTACGGACAACCTTATACAGGGAAACCTGGAGGCCCACAAGGACAACCCTACCAGGAACAACCTTCGGCCTTTGGTGGTTCTTCCTTTACCTATTTTGGACAGCCCTCTGGTAACCCGAGACAACCTTATGCCCAACAAGGTCAGCCAAGTATCCAGCAAGGCTACCATTCTGGGCAAGTAGGTCAATCTTATGCTCAACTAGGCCAATCAAGTGTCCAGTAAGGCTACCCTTCTGGGCAAGTTGGTCAGCCGTATGTTCAGCAAGGCCAACCCACTGTCCAGTCTGGTCAACCGACTGGACAGAGTGGTCAGCCTCAAAATCAACCAGGTCAACCAACCGTCTAGTCTGCTTAGCCATCTGGCCAATCAGGACAACCCTCAATTGTGCAAGGACAACCCACTACCCAGCATGCTCAACTTTCTGGGCAGGTGAGTCAGCCTCAATCTCAGCTAGGTCAACCTTCTGGCTAGATGGTTCAACCTCAATTTATTCGAGGACAACAGTCTCGGTCTACTCAACCGGGCAGTCAAATGATGGTTTCTTCTCAAACGCCACCCGGTTTTTAGCCCCAGTCTAGGCTCCAGACCCAAGCTGGTTCTCAGATTCAGGTTGGATCTCAATCCCAACCTGCTTATCAAATCCAGCCTGGCTACCAGGCCCAGTTTGGAGCCCAGCCACCTTATGGTACCCAACAATCCCAAGGGTAAGCCAAATTTGCCCTGTATCAAAATTATCAACAACTGTAGGTAAATCCTTATCAGAATTCCAGCAACCCTATGTTGCTCCTGCAGGTCAAGTTGGTAATCAATGGAGTGCTAGGGGCCAAGTCCAAGGTCAACCATCCAATTACAACTATAACCCCTATGGGCATAACCCTTACGGGCCAAGTCCGTTTGGACAAAACCAATGGGGGTAACAAATGGCTAGATGGAACTTTGGGACCACCTCCTACCCGCGGCCGCAAATGCCCTTTAATCCTTAGTTACCCTTTTTAGCGACATTGGATTTACCAAACGTGTCCAAACAGACCAATGATCCCATTCTTCATAATTCGTATTGGTCACCGATTCCAACTAAAATTCCAGGCAATTGTCCCAAGTTTGATGGCAAAGCTAGAGAAGGTCCCTAGGCTCATGTTATGACATATCATCTATGGTGTTCGTCAAACTCATGGCTTGATGATTCGATCTGACTTCGCCTTTTACAACGAACTCTCATTGGCTCTGTTGCTAAGTGGTATATTGAGTTAGCTCGTGGATCTTTTAAGGACTTCAACTCGTTAGCTATGGCATTCTTAACTCATTTTCAGTTGCCGATTCGCTATGAAATGGGCACGCATCTGCTGACATCCTTAAAACAATCTATGGCCACGCATATCTCCGATAATATTCATGAATGGAGATGATGGTGCCGTTTGATTAAGTTTTGGATCCTTGATAAGCTTTTGACTGACTGGTTCACAACCTCGTTTGTCGGTCCAATAGCTGGGACATTGCAATGGGAGCGTGTGTAACTGAAGAGCAAGATATCGCGCATGCTTAGTACCTTGACTTGGTTTACTCCCAGTCCAGTACGTTGTATGATTATTTGCCTGATGCTCCGAGGCCAGGAACTTCTAAAGCTTCGCCAAAACCCTTTGTTGATGGTGTTATTGGTTCTGTTAATCTGCCTTCTAAGAAATCTTCTGGGAACCCTGGAAAGCAAAAGCAGAATGCTTCAAGTGAAAATGCTTCTCAGGGTGTATCCAATGCTAGTAGTACCTCCGAGGTGAATGCCGTCCAGTCCATCATGGCAGATAAATCCTCGAAAGGGCAAAAGAAGGGAAAAGGGAAGAATAAAGTTGAACAGCCGAAGCAGGATTCCCCTAAACCTCCACCTGAGGAAGGCGCCAAACGCAAACCCAAGTATCCTTGCATTATCTGTGGCGAGTTTCACTATACCAAAGACTTCCCAAGGCGGTCTGAAGTTAGTCGTTTGCTGAAGGGTGCCTCTGGAAATCTTGCCGTGCTCAAAGAGCCTTTTCCCTCACAACAAACTCAAATGGTGGCTGATCCGTCTCAATCCTCTTCTCCCTTTGGCTCTCAGGTATTTATTGCTGGGACGATTCCCGTCCACATTAGTACCTGAGCAAAACATCGCCTGCTGGGAAGGATCCTGAGGTCCCCTCTAGTGCTCCTCCGTCCAGTTCTGGCCCCCTTCATATTGAGCGACCCTAGTACTGAAACGATCATACGACCTCCTTCTAAAGGTGTACTCCAAAAATCTTCGTACAATCCCAATGGTCGTGCTTTCCAGCACTATAGCATCATTGAGGACTTAGCCCAAGCTCCGTCAGCTATGTCCGCATTAGAAGTTCTCCAGAGTTGCCCCTCTCAGAGGAAGTCTTTGCTATCGACCATGGGTGGCATTGACCTAGCTGACTCAGATTTGATTACTTTTGACCTGGATAGTCATATACCAAGGCTGCCTCACCAAATTGCCTTCCTTATTCAGGTCGTCATCAATTCCAAAATGATTCATTGTACTGTTATTGATGAGGGCGCTTCTACTTGCATAATGTCTGTTGCTTTTTGGAAGGCTATAGGTTCTTCAACTTTGAGCCAGTCTCCCACGACCTTGGAAGCCTCTGATGGGAGAGAGTCTCGTGCTTATGGTATCCTCCAATGCTTTCCCATTACGTTGGAAGGAAAGACGGTCGAAGTAGAGGTTGAAGTTGTCGACACCAATTTAACTTACAACCTCCTTTAGGATGGAGCTGGACCTATGCCATGTGATCCGTGGCCTCGTCTCTATTCCGTGTCATTCATTTCCCTCATCAAGGGAAGATTGTCACCGTAGACCAGCTCTCCTTCTTCGCCTCTTCCTCCGATGGCAATGTGCCTTTCATGGAGCATACCTCAGTCCCTCTTGAGAGTGTGGGTGTCAGACTCTTTAAAGATCCTACCCTTATGGGTGCTTTTTCACTCCCACCTCCCAATGTCACCCACATTAATATGATTTCTGTTTGCTCTGATCCATGGGTTCTTCCCCCTCCTGATCAGATAGGCTCCTGGGGTGATGAGATGCCGTTGAGTCCTTTCGAGCTCAACTACATCGAAATTGTTTCTGCATCGGCTCCCTCCTCTGAACCTGCTCCTTTGAGTAGAGCTCTCGACTCGTACATGCAGCCCCCTTGGCTTGGAGATAGCACTTCTTCAGACCCGTTACATGAACTTTTTCCTTCTGATGAAGCGATCATTGAGACCATGTCTTTCGAGGAACCTCCTTGGCCTGATCATCACCATCGTTCCTCGTTTCTCCCTACCCATAAGGAAATGCTTGCTTGTTTTGAGCGGTTTGCTTCTTGCTTCCCTTTTCAACCTATTCAAACACCTATTCAGATTTATCAAGTGTCTTCTGAAGGGAACATGGGGAACATCACACAAACCAGCCTATTGACATCTCTGTTAAGCCAGGGATTGTTGAGCACATCCATGTTGGATTAACTTGTACTTCAGAGGAGATTAAGCTCTATATGGGTCTTTTTCGTGAATTTCGTGATGTGTTTGCATGGTATTACGAAGAGATGCCTGACATCGATCCTAGCATTGTGGTGCATGAGATACCTACCTATCCGGGTGCCAAACCTGTCCGACAACGTCTATGCCCCATGCACCCCTGAAAGGCTGCAGCTATTAAGGAGAAAGTGGAAAATCTTCTCAAAGATGGTTTTATTTACCCCATCCCCCTCACAGACTGGGTCTCTAATATTGTCCCTATCCCTAAAAAACAAGGCACTATCAGGGTCTGTGTTGACTACCGTGATATTAATCGAGCTTGTCCCAAAGATAACTTCCCTACACTCTTCATTGACCAGCTCATTGATGAGTGTGCCGGGAGTGAAATATATTCATTCATGGATGGCTTTTCTGGTTATAACCAGATTAATATTTCCCCCGCTGATCAACACAAGACCGCCTTTATCTGTCCATGGGGCACTTTCGCTTATAAGAAACTCCCTTTCGGCTTAAAGAATGTCGGTGCCACCTTCCAACGTGCAATGTCATACACATTCCATGATATTCGACACATTGTGCAACCTTACATCAATGACCTTCTGGCTCATTCGGTAAGGCGTCAAGACCATCCCACCCACCTTTGCGAGATCTTTCTTCGGTGTAGGCACTATCGTATTCGGCTCAATCCACATAAGTGTGTCTTCTGTGTCGAGTCTGGAAGACTTCTCGGGTTTATCATCTCCCGGGAGGGTATCCGTTTGGATCCTCTTAAAGTTGAAGCCATCCTAAATCTTCCTCCCCCTTCTTCCTTGCAGCAATTGCAGAGCTTGCAGGGAAAAGTGAATTTTTTACGACGATTCATTCCGAGTTATACCGAAGTAGCTAAGGGCTATATGCGACTATTGAAGCGCGACACTCCTTTTCATTGGGATGCCACCGCCCAAGATTCATTCAAGCACCTCAAGGCTCTCCTTGTTTATTCTCCTTTGTTATGTCCCCCTGATTATCATCGGGACTACACTCTTTACTTAGCCGTTGCTGACACCACTATCGGCATGGTTCTCATTAAAGATGATGATGATGGAATTGAGCATGTCGTTTATTATCTTAGCGCAATTTAATCGATGCGGAAACTCACTATACCCATGTTGAAAAGTTGGCATTGGCCACTGTTTGTGTCGTCCAACATTTCCGCCATTACATACTATTGCGCACCACAACAGTGATTTCTGATTGTAACTCGATGACGTACATTTTGTCACGTCAGTTGCTGGGGGGCAAATACTTGAAGTGGATTGTTATCCTCCAAGAGTTTGACTTGGGGTTCACCACTTCCAAGTCTAAGAAGTCCCTCGTCTTTCCTGAGTTGCTTTGCTCTCTGCCATCTATTACCGCATCCTCTCGGTTAGAGGATCATATTCCGGATGAAACTCTGTTCTTGATTAGCACCCTCGACCCTTGGTATGGGGATATTATTGTTTGTTTCCAGACGTCCTCTTTTCATCCTGATTTGTCCAAGGACGCTCAACGACCAATTCGCCATCAGTCTCAACCTTATCACATTATTGGGGACACCCTGTACCGACTCGGCGCTGACTCTATCCTCCGTCGATGTTTAACTCTCGAGGGAGCTGAATGAGTTCTAAATGACTGCAATTCTGGCGCCTGTGGTGGTCACATGTCCAGATATGCCACTGCTCAGAAGATTCTCCATGCTGGCTATTTTTGGCCCTCCATCTTTAAGGATTGCATTCTTGCCGTCTGTTCTTGTCACGAGTTCCAAATCTACCAACGGAAAATGCGTGCACCTCCTGCTCCATTATACCCTTTTGTTACAGTCGACCCTTTTGCCAAATGCGGCATTGATTATATGACCTGTAACCCTCGCTTGGCCGGGGGGCATGGGTATATCATCGTTGCCGTTGATGATTTTACAAAATGGGTCGAGGCGGTGCCTACATTATTTGAAGACGGTCACATAGTGGCACAATTTTTGTTCAATCATGTTATCTCATGATTCGGAGTCCCTCAGGCTATTGTCAATGATCACGGAAAACATTTCCGTAATCATATGATGACCGAGTTAACGACCTAGTTGGGCCTGCGGAATGATAGCTCGACACCATACTATCCTCAGGCCAACGGTCAAGTGGAAGCTGTCAACAAAGTTCTAGTTACAATGCTTCAACATACTGTTGGCATGCACAAGTCCAACTGGCATTTGATGCTGTTCTCCACCTTATGGGCCTACTGAACTTTAGTGTAGGATGCCACCAGGTTCACCCCGTTCCAATTGGTTTACGGTCTGGAGGCTACCCTTCCGATTGAGTGTGAGATCCCTTCTTTGAAATTAGCCGTCGAATTACTCCCCAACACTACTTCGATAGAAGAATGCCTTCTCTACGTAGAGTGACTAGACGAGACCCGTTGACTAGCCTCTCTAGCTATTGAAGCACAGAAGAAGAGAGTGAAAACTCACTTCGATCATACTGTTTATCCTCGTTCTTTTGTTGAAGGAGATTTAGTCTTGCTTTATGATCAAGTGAATGATAAGCTGGGGGTAGGCAAATACGAGCCTATGTGGCACGAACGTTATATTGTAAAATGAGTTTTGCAAAAAGGGGTGTACGAGCTGATTGATTATGAAGGGAACCCTCTGGATAAGCTCTGAAATGGGATTTATTTGAAAAAATATTATGCATGAACCCCATGCACTCTAATTTGTACATACATGTGTTTTTCAGTAAGTGTGTTGTGTGTGTTTGCGTGTTTTTGCTTGGTGTGTTGGCATGATTGCCCCTTATTGTGTCTTTTTCTTCGTATGCAGATGTCAGGTACACCTTACGTTGGTTTCGCTAATGGTGCCTGTCATAGTACATGCAGCTTGTCTTCTGCGGCATGGGTGATCTACGATCCTCACGGTGAGTTAGTAGACATTCAAGGTGTTTGTTTGGGTTGTACCACAAAAAATGTCGCTAAATATAGTGTTGTCATCGAACTATTGACCGAGGCTATCAACCTCAGCACTCGTGCATTGGTTGTGAATTTGGACTCTCATCTTGTCGTCCACCAGCTTAATGGGTGTTATTCCGTTAGAGATCATTGGATTTTAAGGCTGTATCTATGTGTTAAATTATTAGAAAGGAATTTTCATTTCATCACATATCAACACATTCCAAGATGATTAAACATGTTAACTGATGCATTAGCCAATTATGTATTAGACAGACATTTGCATAACATGTGATCAAAACATCATATAGAAGCATTTAAAACATAATAATGAAGCATAGGAATATGTATATATATATATATCTCGTGTGGTGCACCGAGGTGCTCAAAAAATAAATGTATGTCCAAAATGAGTCTATGCTCTCCATACATCCGAGACACATGTCTCTCAAAAAATTAGCAGGATAAAACCTAGGTATCTATTGTGGTGGGTTGGGATCCCTATAGCACACCATCACTTGTGCAACCCATCTCAGTAAATGGTGCAGCCTAGGAATCACTCCTACTGTGTGGATTTGGAACTCTATGGGGACCTCCTCGATCCCCATGTAATCTAGGATACCTGCTGTCAGACCCTCAAGATTCTGGGTCACTGTCTCTACCGAAGCGTCAGTTGGGGGAGCCAAAGCTAGCTCTCTGATACCTTCCAGGTCCCTTCATGCCTCTGGAGCTAGCCCTACGGGTCTCACTGGTCCCACATCTGAAAACACCATAGAGTTCCTCATTAGAACGTATGCATGAAAAAATCCAAAAACATTATAAAAGATAAAATACAAAACAAAAATTTTATCACCTGATCAAGTGTCTTACCACCATAATCCCACTGCTCGCTAGGAGGTAGCAGCATATTGGGATCTCCACAGAAATCCATCCCAACATATGGCCAGTCCTTAACAAAGATAATATGGCACTCCAACCACTCACGGAACATCACCCCCCATGATACTGGGCGTTCGCCACCCCCTTGTGGCATAACGTGAGCCCACCGTGTGATCTTGGGCTCTCGTGGTCTGGGTGCATCCAAGACCATGTCCTGCAACTGTAGTGTCGGCACCCACTCCAGCATGAGCGGGAACAAGATGGATCCATAAATAAACTGCTTCGTCTCTCCTCGACGACAGTTGTTGAGTTGTCTCTTCATATTTACTGTCACTGTCTCCGCCCAATTAAACATGGTCGGATTAAGGCATTCGAGGGCTAATTGCAGATGAGTCTTTGATGCCTCATGTTGCGCCTGGGATATCACTGCCCTGGTTACCATGAACAAAACTGCATGGAGAACTATGTCTTCTAGTGTCGGGATTGCCACCTTCCCGTTCTTTGTCTTACGTGCCCGGGGGCACACTCGTGCCATTATCATCTCTAGTATCTCGACCCTAGGACGTTGGCCCTCTAATATTGGCCTCTCTCCCCATCGGATAATCTGGTCAAAAAGTACACATCTATTGCATCGAAATCGATGTCTCGGCCTTAGATTATGAATTTCCCGTCTGTTGGGTTCCATGCATGGATTATCAGCTCTAGTAGATCAGGCTGGGACTGAAGATGAAGAGTCAAGAAGAACTTTAGCAATCCGCATTCATGTAGAGCGTTTCGACACCCGACATTAGCAAAAGCCTCCTCGTCATTGGCATCATGAACTCGCTCCTGCCAGACATAAGCCATAATGCCCTGCATAATGAAAATAAATGAATTAGAACTTTGTTCATCGAATTTGATCCATAATTCGCATAAAAACATAGTTTTGCATTGCCATCACGGTTTTTTTCATCGCGATGGCATGAGGTTCATTGTTCAAATTGTTCGTGGTCATCGCAGAAGTACATCGTATTTCCGCGATGATCGGGGCACCTTACATGTAAGTCGCGCTCGGTCATCACGGATCCGAGCGGTATACCCACGATGACTGAGTAGCAGATGTAACTTCAAAAATCCACCAAAAATTGCATGTCCAATGATGAAATGCATAAAAAAACCAATGAAATGAAGCGCAGGAGAGTGACTACTTACTTGGTCGAAGTTTCACAGTGAACCGTCAACCGATGAGGCCGCAATCAGCCGCGAAGTTAGCACTGGGTGGCACTCCAAAATCTCCAATGGTGAATTGCATAGTGCAAATGGTAAAAATGAATTGGTTTAGCCCCCTTTTTATAGTAATTTTTTGAAAAAGTTAAAAAATTGCACTTTACAATGTGGGTTTTTACCATTTTTTTTGCATGGCTAGTAGGGATTTTGGTTCTTAATCATGTTTCCACATTATTTATGTCAAATCAATCTTATGTTTGACGTGTTTTCGTGCAGAATTACAAGTGGTGGAGTTGCGTGTGCACTTGGTTTGTAAAGTCGTCTTTCACGCTCTTTTCTGACTCAAAAAATGAAAAGATAACCGAGTTGTTCCTTTCGACTTGTTAAATGGAATGAGAGTCGGTCTGCTTTAAGCTCTTTTCTGACCATGTAAACAAGAAAATATTGCCGGGCTTTTGTCGTTTCAGGCTCGTTATTGGTTACGAAACGACGTGGTTTCGATCACTTTTCTACTTTTTTGGGTCGAGATCACTGATCACGAAAAGCACTCCTTGATCATAATGGTAAAGCGGTTCTTTCGAGTACCATTTTATACTTTTTCAGGCTCAAGAGACACAACTTTACGAAAAAGGACCTCCCTGGAGTTTTCTTTTCCGTGTCTTTTTCAAACTCCCTAAACATGAAAAAGACTCCAAGTTTTGCCTATGTCGGACTCTTTAAACCCTGACAACATTGGACTCGTCACCATGACGAGACTCGAGCTTCTCCTCCCTAGGGCTCGTTAAACTATTACTAGGTTGGATTCGACTGAAGGTTGAACTTATATCATAAGCATATCCTATCCCCTTCAATCTTGTTTTAAAAAATAATTGGGGTACTCGCCAGCAATGGTGTGGGAAAATTTGGAAAACATCATTGATTGTCTATGGCAGCTAGTCACTCTTGAACATTGACACTTCTACTTCTTGTCGGGTTGGGACATCCATACATCGTCATTTGGCCTTTCGCGGGTTTGGGTTGTCATTTAGCCTCATTCCATCTGATCCGTGTTGTCTCCATCAAGCCTCTGATCCTTTGGTACCTAAATGCTTCCACCCTCCGGAGTCGTGTCGCCGACATGTTCAAGAGTATAATCCTTCTGCAGTTTACATCCTTTCATTTTCCTCTGATACTCCGTTTCACCATCTACCACTTGTTCCTTGTCTCGTGTCGTTGATGGGGGAAACATTATGGCCCTCCTGCGACAGGTCGTCTCCTGTCGACATCAACTCATTATCCAGGAGATTGATCCAGAGATCCCTTTGGTACCTTGGAGCTTGCATGCCTCAATGGCAATTTCTTCACGGCTGATGATCGACTTACCTCACTGGTCGCCGATTAGGTGATTCCATGAGTGTTCGACTTCAGTTCATTCTTCACACTTCGTGGACTGTACTGGACAGTACCTTGAGAACCATTGGCATTATTGATGGTTTCTCTCGCGCTTGTTAACGGTTTACATCATCGACCGGTATTCAAGAGATTTTCTATCATGCTGGACTTCAACACCTCTATTCGCATGTTAGAACTTGTACTATCATTGGTTGGGTTCAAGACCCCAAGCTCAGATCACCCATGTTTGGGTTGTGTGGATTGGTTCGTGATTACCTGAGTCTTGATGGATGGCTGTGACCATGCCCTTATTATTATTATGGTCTCATTAGTGGGATGGCTACGTCCATACCACAGACCTAATTCATATGTCTTTTGGATGGCTGCGTCCATGCCTAGACTACATGTATTTCACTATAAGAGATATCAGTTGTACTTGTGCCTACAGGTTCTTTTGGATGGTGTTCCATCTCAGCCAGTTTGGTAAAGCATTTCAACCCTCCCACTCTCTCGGGCTTCATACTTTAGGGGGCATCTGTTACACAGTAATTTGTCACTGCCTTCACCCCCAGTCCATCTACTGTGTCATGTGTCCAAGTCGAACATGCTCATGTTGAACAAATGCTCTCTGATCATGCCAATTGACCCATTTTTCCCGAGTTATCTGCCTCATCACGACTATGGGCTTAATAAATGCACTGAACGACGCTCCTGAATAGTCCAGCTGCGCTGCCAGCTTGGAAGTACATCTGGTTCCTGTGATGGTCCAATTTCATACCCCAGCGCGAGGTTTCTTATTATCTTTAGCAATGACCTGACTATCTGCGTTGCTCACCTGCGATGTCAGTGCTGAAGTTAAGTTATGTACCTGCGATGACCCAGATTGGTCGAATTTGTTCCAACAGCTGGCCTTCTGGATGACTCCAGACTTGGTTGTTGGCATAAGTTATGTTGCCCTTCTTTCCCTGGCATGGCAGTTCCGTCAATTGTGCTACCTTCCTTGGTGATAAGCTCTCTCTTCCCCCTTTCATGGAGACTCCTTCTCCTATTTAAACACTCACTTTTGATATGATCAGCTAATAGTTGGTAGTTGGAAAATTCTTGGATTGAGCAATGCTATTAGTGCTTTTGATAGATAGCTGGTGTGAGTGTGATAAGTGTGAGAGTGTTGATAGTTTGGGGAAGGTTGTGAAGTGCCCTTGATTTTATGCAAAACTTGTGAGAGAGAGAGAGACCTTTGTATGTTGGGAGATCCATCTTGAAAGAGTGAATTCTTGAAGAACATGCTGGCTGGATCCCTCTGAGAAGGCTTGTGACGTCAAGAATTTGGTTGTAAGCTTACTCTTATTTTATTATTAATGCAATCAATGATGTTTTACTATGTCTTGTATGTGATGTACTTGATAGCTCATGAATTCTTGACTTTGTGAGTAAATAGTTCATTGTTGTATCCGATTACGTGCTTTGCTGTATTTCCTTTGATTTGTTTCAGGTTGATCACTCATTGAGGAGAAGGAAGTGAAAGCTGGAGCAGTGCAACAGAACTCCATCAACCACCAGTTGAGGTAGACCTCCAACTTTAATTGTTTAAGGAAAGCTATTGTTGATCTGTCCTTGTTTGTGACTAGACCCACTCTAGGGCTAGAGGGGTTTCCTCTGTCTGCAGAGGGAACACTTTCCTGCATCACAAGCCCCAATGTGGAGTAGTAGGAACTGACTGATTGGGTAGAGACAAATGCGGATGGAGCGGCAGAGAGAGCGACAGTGTAGTGAATCCTAAGACAACACATAACTAGCAGTCTGCAGTAATGCAAAAGGCAGTTTGATGTTTCAGTAGCACAAAAGTCAGAGAGGGAGCACTTGTTAGTAGCAGGTAGAGCTTCAGCGTCAGAGTATGTTCCTAGCCCAATAGAATGGTCATTTGGGAGTGTTTTTGTTCCAAGTGTTGTTGGAGCAAGTGGACTGAGTAGATGTGTTGCATGCAGAACATTCCTGAGTTACAGGATCAGGTTCGAGAGAAAGCCTTTCTTGTTGAGAGGGAGTGTTGAAAAGTGGGCAACAAGAAATGCTAAATTTAGAATGTGCTAAAAATAGCAATTTGGCCAGTGAGGTCACTGGCCACCTTGGGTGAGAGGTGAAATTGCTAAAAATAGAAAGTTGTAAAAATAGCATTTCTGGGTCCCTTCCTATTTATAGCAGTCCGTAGTCTATCTATAGGAAGTAAAATTAATCTTGGTCTTAACAGCAGTTGGAAATATTAATTAATTAATTAATTCATCTTGAGTTAATTAGTTAAGGAAAATCAAACTTGAAGTCTATGTGGGGACATGCAACAGTTTATCTATTAATTGAGGAATTTATTCATTAGTTAAAGAGATAAGGATGACTTCTAATTATGAGTTGTAATTAGTTGGCTCAATTAACTGAGTCAAAATTTAATAAGTTGTTAAATTGATGAGATTCAGTTTGTTAATGCTTGCATGCATGTAACAACTGGTATTTTCAGATAACTGAATATTATAGCTTATATAACTCATGCATGTCAATTTAGATAGAGACCCAGTTGAGATAAGAGAAGGGACAATGTATTATTAGTTGGATGAATATTTTTCATATAAAGGAAGCTCATCCATGATGAGTATTTATCTCCTTCAAGTTTGTGCAGTTATTTCAGAGGTCAGTGTTGTGTGTGAGGTGAGAATCACACATGTTGCAGCTGGAGGACCCAGGAAAAACTGTGCATAGAAATAGGAGGCTTTGAGGGCAGAGGAGAAGGTTTGTGAGAAGCCTTTGTCTGTCTATGAGCAGCAGAGGGATTTTACTGAGAGCTGGATAGCTTTCGAGCTAAGGCTTTGTGCAATCTAGACTATATTTCCACTTGTATGATAATACAGAGATGGGGTTTTAGGTAGGTGCTTTCCCTGGGTAAATTCCTCTGTGTTATGTGTGATTGATTCCTTCTTATTAGTTATATGTGTTCTTATTGATGTTTCTCATGGTTGATTAAGCTTCCGCTAAATTGTTTGTAGAAGTAGATCAAGTGTTTTGCTTTAGTACATTGCATTACCATGTTGATCTACAGGTGGGAAATTTCTACATGGTATTAGAGCTAGCTGATTTGTAGAATAAGTTCTACATGGTATCAGAACTAGCTGATTTGTAGGAAAAATTCTACAAACTTCTACACTCTTGAAGGAATTGATTCTATCCATTTGGTAAAATAATCAGTGGCAGTTAGGATCCATTTATGTTGGGGGCAGAGGATGGAGGATGAATTTCACCAATGAAATCCAGTCCCCATTGCTAGAAAGGGCTTTCAACAAAGATGGGTTTCAAAGGCAGGGGTAACAATTTTCTCTTTCCTTCAAAAAGTTGGCATTTGTGGCAAGCGGTTACCATCTTATGGATGTCTAGGAATAGTGTAGGCCAATAATAACCAGCTCTAAGGATTTTATTTGTAGTTTCCTTCCAATAAAGATGGCCTCCACAATCACCTTCATGAAATTCCTGCATGAATTTGTCAGCTTCATCCTTTAACAAACATCTGAGTAAAACACCTCCAACATCTTTCCAATACAATATACCATCAACAATACAAAATTTGACAGCTTTTAATTTGAGAAATCTAGCTTTTGTTTTGGATAATCTAGGAGGAGAATTGAAATTGAAAAAAACATATAAAAGTTTTGCATACCAGGGAGAATTTAAATATGCCTCATCTATGGGTGGAGTCGCCATATCCTCAAGATCATCCAAAGAAAACACCATGTTGAGGTCTAAAGCATTAAAATTTGATTCAACCATTAATTTGGCTAATCCATATCCTTTGATCAACTTGGTGGGCTTTATTTCTATATCATATTCCAATATCACAACTATCCATTTGCCTCTCTCCCCATCTGGTCCATTTTGAGTGAGAATGTCTTTTACCACTACATTGGGCACATAAGCAATGATATGAGAATGCAAAACATAAACCCTGAAATCTTTGATTTCTTTGACTAAAGAAAATGCTTGTTTTTCCATGATATTGTACTTCAAAGAAGCATCTCTCAACTAAAGAATGCTATTGGCTGTTCATGTTGTTCATTGTTTTTCTGTAACAACACAACATCAATAGTATGTTCAGATGCAAAAGAAAATATTATGAAATCCTTGGTGAAAACCAGGCTGATTAAAACTGGGGTTTGTGTCAATGCATGTTTAACAAATTGCTTAGATTCCAAATTCCATTTGATTTCTGTATCCTTTTTAAGCAAGTTTGTTCTATTCCTGAGTAGTTCAACCATATTTGGTATAAATATTCTCAGAAAATTTATTCTCCCAATAAAAGACTAAATTTCTTTCATGTTTCTTGAATGAATGATTTTTAGGATGCCTTCAATCCTACTAGGGTCAATCCTAATTCCATATTTGGATATGATATGGCCTAAAAGCTTTCCTTCTTCAAGGCCAAACAATGATTTCTTAGTATTGAGTGAAATACCAAACTTTCTGCACTTTTCAAATACCTTTCTTAGATGCATTAAGTGTTCTTCATTAGTATTTGAAAATACTGTGATGTCATCTAGAGAAATTACAATGAAATATCCAATCTCTTCTGAGAAAGCAATGTCCATTGCTCTCCGAAAAGTGGCACCTACGTTCATTAATCCAAAAGGAATTTCAACATACATGAAAGTTCCCCAAGGGGCAGTGAAATCAGTTTTTATCTTGATCATCAAGATGTATTGAGATTTGATTGTACCCTAAGAAACCATCTAACAAGGAAATCCTACTAGAATCCACTACCCTTTGCAATATATGATCCATTTTTGGTAAGGGATAGTTGTCCTTGAGAGAAACCTTGTTTTAATTTCTAAAGTCAATCCACAATCTTATTTCACCACTCTTCTTTCTTGTAGGCACTATGTTGGATACCCATTTAGAATACCTTATTGGGACTATGATTTTAGCATCATACATCTTCTTGATTTCCTTTTCAACCAAAGGCATTAAAATAGGGTTTATCTTGTGTAGCTTCTGTTTGAATGGCTTTTGATCTCCTTTGAGTGGAATTTTGTGTTGTATAACGCTAATATCATAAGCTTTAAAATCTTCATAACTTAGGCAAACACATTTATGAATTCTTGGAATAGAGCTATATATTTTGTTTTAGCCATGAGGGGTAGTGATGTTGATGGTTTTATGATTTTGGGGTTCAATTCACTACCTATATTTCATTATTCTATGCTTGTCCCTGTAGGTTCTATTTTTGGGTTTCTAGCAACATCATTAAAATCAAATAGTTCTTCTAAAGGAGCAAGTCCTCTAGGGAGAACATTATCTTTAAGTTGCAATACTTTAAATTCTTCTTTTTTTGGATCCTTATGTATTTCAGTTTTTTGTACAGTTTTATCCAGCGGAAATTTCTCCTCATAAACAACAATTTGTTCTAAATTAGTATGTACATCAGTTTGACTATCTATTTCACTTTCCAAATCTATGATGCAATCTTCAAATTCATTTTTTAATTGTAAAATTCTTTCAATCTGTTTGTCATTCCCAAAAACTTGCCAGTATCTCATGTTATCAGGCACTGTAGGGTGATGCTTTACTTCAACTGTGTATTGTTTGTTTGGATGAGGTAATTTGCAAGTGTTGGCTGAAAAAGCTAGTCCATTGGCTAAAGCATTCTAGAGCCTACAGATAACAACAAGGTCATACTCTTCAAATGTTTTGAGGAAATCAATAACAACATTTCGATAGTCTATCAATCTGGGGTGTTTAGCCGAGTATTGTCCTTTGATTTGTCTAATGATAAGCTTAGAGTCTCCCTAGACATAAATCCTTTTGGAACATATCTTTCTAAGCAAATTTAAGCCTAATAACAATGCCTCATACTCTGCTATGTTGTTTGTACACAAAAAATTTAGTTTATAAGAGTAGCCTTGAGCATGATTAGTTATCGGATTATATAACTAGATTCCTGCCCCTGATCCTGTTTTACCACATGATCCATCGAATGTCATATTGCACAGAGGTTCTGTTTCAGAGTTTTACTGTATAGTGGGTACTTAAGTGTTATATTTTTCATCAGATTGATTTTCTACCTGTTTTACTTGAGTATCTATGTCTCCAGTATTGTCATTATATAGAATGAAGGAATCAATATTAGTGTGGACTGAGTAGAGGGGATAATTGTCTAGCCTTTCTTGACTACTCACCATGTAATTCATTAATGTTTCTATATATAGTCTCCTTGATTGACCAAATACTGGTATTGTGGCATATGTCATATCCATTTGAAGTGTTCCCTGCAACTTAGCCCCCCAAGACCATGATAACAACATACCATACTTAGGAGGGATATCTGCTACTACAATGTCCATCACTAAAATTTTGGCTAGTATCTGGGCTAGTGTGACGCAAAGTTCCTTAATTAGAGCTAGACATATAACCTTGCTAGAGTCAAAGGAATACAAATCTTTATATGGTTTAGTGATTTCCAATCCAAGTTTCTCCATAACAATTTTTGGTGTGAGATTATGTGATGCACGTGAGTCTAACATGGCATTGTGAAGGATCTTATCATGAATATTAAGACTGACATAAAATGGAGGGACACCTCCTTCTTGAGGCTTTCCATCCACCTCTGGTCCAAACAAGAGTTTAGGTTGGTCATCACTTAAATTCACTGTATTTGTGTTTTTTCCTACATTGAGTGCTTTTAAAACTTGAGACCTATAAACATTCTTGTTCACCAATTCAGTAAGGGGAATAGAGATCTTGAGTTTTGAAATTTCATTCTCAATACTGAAGGGCGCTTGACTTTTCAGCAAGTTTGAGAACTCTGTTTTATCAGCTATGGTCCTTGTTATTAGCACAACTTGTTTACTTGTAGTAGGCATTTTAGTTTGGACAACTTTTGTTGAGACATCGATTGTTTTCTTGGTAATATTTTATGTATTTCTCTTTTCTGCATTGTTGTCATTTCTTTTTGAGCTTTCCATTGTTTTCTTAGGATTTGATTCTAAAGTTTTCTTTCCAGATTTGTTTAGATCTTTTTTGTTGGAGTTATCATTGTTTTCTTGCTCCTAATATTATATTGTCTGTGGAATTCTAATATAGCATTTTCAAAACCATGTTTATAGTCATCAGATTCTTCAGATTCCAGTTCCGTTTGAGTTAATAAAAATAATTCTTGTTCTTCTTGTGTAAGAAAAACTGAATCATCCTCATTAGTTGCCATCAAATTTATCTGATTTTCCTCAACTTCTTCTATCACCTCCCTGCCTTCCTCTACATAATTTTCTTGAAATGGAGGCCTAATTTGTTGATCTGGGCCTCTCTATCTGTTCTGTTGAGGATTTCTTCTAGGATTTGGATTTCAGTTCTATTGAGCATGTGTGTTTTCATTGATATTTATCCTTTCCATCATTCTTTCCATAGTCCTTACTAGAGAATCAATCTTGGCTTCTGTTGCAGAAGTGGATGCTTCTTCTCTAAAAGTCACTCTCTTTTCAGTCCTCATCCTTGCTCTTTTAGCTTGGAGGCTAGCCTCTACACTCACAACATATCTTTGCATCCCTTCTAGGGTTTGAGAATTTATTTCCCTAAGTTGATAAAATGTGTCTGTATCAAAACCATCTAGGAATTTAATTAAGGATAAATCTTGAGGTGGTTTGAGATTGACAGGAATTGCATTATATGTCTTTTTGAATCTAGCGCAATAATATTGAACACTTTCCCCTACTTCCCTCTTGATATTTTCATATTTTGATAAAATCTAGAGAGGGTTCTTTTTGACTTCCCACCTATCGAGAATTTTTTTGTGAAATGCAGGGAGATCAGTTATACTATTTGCAGGCAAATATTTGAACCACTTCCTGACTTCTCCTCCTACTATTAGGCCCCTATACTACTAGTGTAACCCCTTATTGTTATTAGTACAACCCACTTATTATATTGATGTACCCACGTAGTGCCCATATTGTTACTATTGTGCCCCATAGAAGCCCACTATTGTTATTATTGTGCCCTTACATTATTATTCTTATGTAGGCTCTGATTATGTTATGACCCCTTAGACTCCTATATATAGAAAGGAGTTCTTTTCATTTGTATCATCCAAGAATTGTTCATTTATGTAATGTAAAGGAGGTTGCCCCCTCGAAGAGGCTAAATTCTAAGGCATTGATCTGTCTTTTCTATCTTTTTTTGAGTTGGTTTCATAACATTTGGTATCAGAGCTTTGGATTCTAGGGTTTCGCTACTCCAAACAGGTCATCGTGGAATTTCCGCTATAAATTTTTTTTCTGCGACGTTTCAGAAGCTAAAAAAAAACCCATTTGAGAATACATCGTGTTGAATCTCAGATCCGAATTGCAGAGTTTTTTGAGCTATATTTGCAGAGATATGATCTGAGGAAGTTGGTATTTTTGAAGACTCCTGAATTACATTCCAAACAGGTGACTTGGGGAAAATCGTCATAACTTTTTCTTTGAGCATTGGATTGAAATTTCGTAAGAAGGTACAGAAAGAGGATGGACTATAATTTCTTGTATACATTTTTTAGAGCCAAAGGTCGAAATAGTGACTTGTGGCACATCGTACAAGTTCGCTCTACTGAACTAGTCTATAATCAAGTCACTATGGGAGATTTTGCATAACTCTTCCTTCGAGAACCCAATTTGGATAAGACTGGTGACATTAGAAAGAGGACACAGAGGGCTACTGCAAGCCACAATTTCAAAACTTAAAGATCCAAAAGTACAAAGTTACATTCGTTTCAAGATCGAGCTCCTAAAATCAAGAAAAAGCAAGATGAGGAAGTTTGATGGCAAGGATCCGGTAAATTGGATACTTCAAATGGAGCAATATTTTGATCTACATGGTGTACCACTGTT